>PVHY01001027.1:0-178628 GCA_004024945.1 Uropsilus gracilis | reverse complement strand
CCCCCTCTGTATCCCCCCTTCAGTCACTCCTCCCATTTTTCTGCAAATTGATGTTTGGTTAAGTTGATGTTTAGTTGTTGGTTGTTTGGCCTGTTGTTCTCTTCCGATATATGGTAAGTGTGTGTGTGGTTTTTGTTGTTGTTGTTTTATTTTTTGTTGTTTTTTTTTTACCTCGGGGCTTTCCCACTTCACTAACATTTGTTAACTATCCTGATCTTTTGTGCTCTTCACCTCCCCTGCCTTCTTCGTGAGGGGGTATTTCTGCCACAAAACAGGGAGCTCCAATGTTAGCAGCATTTCCGGTATACCTCTTAGGGTCCCTTGGCCAGGTGGCTATCAGATTCCAGCTCCATGCCTCACTGGACTACCTGTTGTCCACACTGCCAGCATCAGAAATAAATCATTTATTCCATCTTTCCTTTTCTCAGTACCTGTCATAGCCATACTTCAGCTTCTTGTTACTCCCTGAAGAAGTTGCACCAAACCTGTTTTCAGCTAAGTGCCTGGGCTTAGAAGAAGAGGGCCCACATGGAGGTGTTAGCTTAGTGTGTGGCTCTTGTGTAGGGGAGGCTCCTGGGGTCCCCAGACAGTCCATGATCCCCAGTGGGAATTTTAGTGATCTCTGTGGAGTCAGGATGTGAGGTTTTGGCTGTGAGTCTGGTTTTAAAGTGCTTGAGAATGCAGAGTGCATTCTGGGCTGGTTCGCCCATCCATTTGAAAGCCCCTGGGCAAGGCTCCTTTGGGTCAAGTCTTCTTTTAGTGACCTGGCTTCGCCTGGTCTCTTGTGCTGGGGAGAGGGTGGGTTTGTCTGAGTTGGATCCTTAGCAGCAGGCCTCAGGCCCTCAGCCCACCGGCCCTCCAGCCGGTGGACTTGGGAGCCCTGTGGAATGAGCTCTGGAAGGGTCTCCTTTCCTACCTCTATTGGATACACTCTCAGCCTGAGCACACAGTCTGTTCAAACTCCTTTCTGGTCTGCTGCTGACCTGCCAGATCAGCTAGGAGACGGAGAGCTAGAGGAGGCCCACCCATATCACATAGTCCACCAGGGTGAGAGCCAGAACCAGTCTGCACTGGTCTCCCCCACCGCCCTTCCAAATGTATTTAGGTTGAGGGCACTTTTAGAACCTGATTTCAATAACACTCCCCACTGAGAGCCACAAAATGGCGGGTCTCTGGCAGGAAGCCCACATAAGTTGGTTCCTTCTAGCCTCCATGCTTCTCAGGGAGAGGCTCCCCAAGCTCTCTGAACCCTGGGGGGAGGGGGTGTCTCCTGGAAGGACTTTGGCCCCTGGGGCAGAAGGAAAGAAGAGGTCCCTGAGAAGGAGATGCCCACCTAGTGCTGTGTGAGGAAGCTCACGCCACGCAGACTTCCGTGGGGGGCACAGAAGCCCCTTGGCTGATGTGACTGAGTCAGAGTGAGGGTGGGTCTGGAAAAGGATTGCGTTTGTCCTCACTGTCCTGTTCCAGTGGGTGAATGGCCCCTGGAAGCTTTCAGCCTCAGGCATTTAGGCATCCCTCAAAGATCCTGGGCTGTGGTTCGATAGAGACCCTTGGAGATGTCTCAGTGATCTTTGGTGTCTCCACATACATAGTTCGACCTGTCGAGAGGACATGAATGCAGGGCGCTTCTTCTGGGTGGGTACACAAGACAGGGAGGCTATTTCAGCAGTATGTCCTCATGATTCCAAAAGGTTTTCTTGTCTCTTTTACCTTCTTCTCCTCCGGCCCCAACTCTTCCTGAAACTCTTCGTCATCAAAGAATGGCCCAGAGTTGGCCTCCAGTCACAGAAATGCCTGCCAAGGGGGGTCTTCATGCTTCCTTGGCCCCCTCCCCCTTGGGCCTCAGGGCCCAACTCACATTACATCCTCTGACTGGACAGTTTCGTGTGTTTGCCTGGAGCTGCCTGGTACGCCCGACGGTGCCTGGGATTGAGACTGATGCAGTTTTCAGGAGGGTGGAGGAAGAGCCACAGACTCAGCAAGTTGCTTGTCATGGTCTGGAGACCACTCCCACCGGCTTCTTCTACAAGCAGCACAGTCACAGACAAATGAACCCCCCGATGTGATTAGTCTTGGTCCATAGGTGTGTGTGCTCCTCTGTTTCCTGGGGCTGCTTCTTTCTCCCCTGTGTTGAGTTCCCACTCTTTTGTGGCTCCTGATGTAAAAAGTGCTGTGATGTTCTGCCCCATTGAGGGGATGTAACTGGATCTCTCCGTGTTCAGTATTAGCGATGACCGTCCTGCGGGGACAACCACTTCTGTGACTTCCCAGAGGGCTGGAGTGCTGTGACTATCTCTAGCAGGATCTCCAGGTTGAAAACAGCCCACATCTGGATTGGGGCTTACTGCCCAGGACTTGCCTGGAGGGACAGGCAGCTGCTTCTTCTGGTGGCTGCCGGGAAGGCTGTTCAGGGCCCTCCCTCTCTCTTGGCCTTGGTTCCCGGTTCTGGGAGGGGGGGCTCAGAGACATCCAGACCTGCAGTTCACGTGACAAGAGCACCATGGACATCATTCGGGGATCCCTAGACATGCTGGCCCTCTGCGGAGCTCTGGCACATTCGCAAAGACTGAGTCACAGACTTCTGTCCTATCTTCGCTGTGGTTAGTATCTTGTTCTGTGGTTGGTTAGCAGTGTTGACAACCTATGTAGCAAAATCTTTTTTTGTCTGCAGTTTAGAGAACGTAAACAAATAAAAGGCTTTAAAACTCTTGGGAATTTTTGTTTTTGTCTCTCCTCCACACACACACCCCACACCAAATCATAAAAAAATGTTTTGCAAGTATGTCGATCCTGTGAAGGACAGCCCTTTCTTGTTAGGGTGTATAGTGGAGTTGCGTGTGTGCGTGTGTGGTGGGGCAGGTATGTGTGGGTGCACACATGGATGTACATACACAGTGTGCATGTGTGTCAGTCTCCAGAGAAACACTACTGCTTACAGGCTTGTGAGAAGACTCCAGAAGCAATGCATTTCAGGTCTCAGCTGCTCCTGGTGAGAGGGATCTGACCCCATCATGTAGTAGCTCCAAGGAAGACACAGATGTGGCAGCTTCAGCTGAGAAGAACCCTCTGAGAAGCAACAGGACCTTTTGAAAAGACCCTCTCTGAGTTGAGCTGGGGGACTTGGTGGCAGAGAGACCTGGGACTCAGGACCCAAAGAGACACCAGCTGAGTCACTGTCCCTCCCTCCCTGTGGGGTCGGAAACCACCTTCCATAAAAGGCAGGGAGATGGCCCCTAGGTGAGCAGTAGAGGCTCTGCAGAAGACAGTTGGCCCTGAGAGTTCCCAAACTGCTTAGCAACTGCCTTAAAGGCACAGCCTCCAGGTGAGGATTTGGCACCATGCAGTTAGAGGTTTCCAGGGGCTGGGAGCTTGAAGCCAGTGCTAGTGTTCCAAAAACAAATTTAAGTAAATGAAGCTTCTACTATGTCCCAGGCACTGAGGATGCTTCAGAGAAGAGAAGGTCCACTCCTCCGGGCAGATAAGCACATCACGTGATGGATGGGTTAAGGGGCACACTGGGGAAGATGGAATACAACAGGGACTTCTAGTCTCAGTCAGTCTGTGTACTTTTAGTCAGAATCTCCTTGTGCTTTCAGTAAGCAGGGCTGACCATGGTTAAAGGGCGAGACCAGGTGATCTTCAGGCCCACAGCTATGTAAGTGCTCCTATTATTCCTCTGAAAGGAATGCCTCTCCTTCCATAAGCATAGTATGGGTGGTCATTTCTAGCAGAGGCATCATTGTTATTGTTGGAGATGTGGGCTGTCAGGCAGGTCATTGAGCCATCTGTACAGAGGGAGTGATGACCCTGGCCCAGGGTCAGAGCAGAGAGGCTGGGCCTTTGTCCAGAGCGAAGTAGGGTCCCACCCTGTGGGATCTGGGATGGCTGTGATGACTCCTTCCAGCATCCCAGGACTTGGGTTCATGACAAAGTCCAGGCAGGACAAAGATGACATAAACACCCCATGTGGGCCTTTCATCCACATGGAAGGTCATGATGGCTCCCCTTTGGCCCCAGGGAACCCACTTTTGCATCCCAGTCTCATTCTACCATTTTCCTAAAGAGGGTTTTGGGAAGGTGGTAAATGAACCATGACGTACTTGCCCGGGGACTGTGACCTGACAAGGCCAGAAGCTCATGTTGTGGCTCTAAGGGAGTCAAGGGACCAAGAAGGGAGGGGTAGTGGGAGGGACCCACATATGCTCAGGAAAATCCAGAGCAGAATGGATTTGCTTGGTTCTTTCCTTGGAGAGAATAAAAAGCATAGACTGGGGTATGGTGGGGGGAACTGAGGACAGATCAATGAGGTAAGATGCCGCTGTTGCTCTCCAATACCTGCTGTCGGAGAGCATCCAAGGGAGCGATATTATGACAGAGCTGAAAAGTGGTTTCTTCCCGCTCTGGGGTAGCAGAGCTCTCGTTGGGAGGGAGCCCAAGGTCTCGGGCTGGTGATTTCTCTCGAGATGACTTTTGACTTGCAGACACAGGTGCGAGTGTCTATTAAGTCTGCTCTAAACTCCAGTGGGTTTGGGCCAGTGCCCAAACCTATTCTTCAACCCCCAAATTCCCTGGAACAAGGCATTTAGGGTATCTGACAAAGCAATCCTTTGGGGAGAGCACGGCTCCATGTGGGGCACAGTGAAGCCATGGTGGTGGGTGGTTCTATAATGCCGGTTTGCCAAGTTGCTTCTGCAGAGGTTTAGCCTTCTGGAAGAGACTTTAGGATACCCAGAGGTCTTGGGGGTTAGGACTGGGGAGAACTTTCCTGAGTTTCAATCTTCACCTCATATCACTGACCAGTATAATTCTCATTTTCCTCTGTCCTGTATCACTGGTCCTGCTGCTTGAAAAAGTCACAACAATTTGAAAAACATCTTAAGGCTACATGTGGGAGGTGCATGGTGGGGGTGGGGTGAGTCCCTGAGGTTGCAGAGGCAGGTGATGAGTGGAAGCTACTAGGGGCCTATGACTCTCAGTCAGGTGCAAATGGACAGGGTTTCTCATTCCAGCTTTCTCCAAGGGAGGCCTGACTTCCACTGTAGACGTCCCCCTGGGTTCCTCTGCATACACCTTGTCATGGCCAGGAGGCTTCACTTTCTCCTCTTTTGGGGGCCCCTGCAGCCTGCAGCTCTCACTGCACTCTGTCCTCACCTGCCCCCCCCACCCCTCAAGCAGGGCCACCATGACTGTCACTTCCCTGGGCCTAAGCTTCAGCCTATCATTGCTTCAGCAGGGCCAGAACAACAGTGTTCCCAAGGTGGGTGGGTTGAGAATGTTCGGGCTAAACTTTAGGTAATTAGCATTGTTAATGTTCGTTCTGTGATATTACAGCTGTGAGCCTTATTAAAGTGTTCTCCAGGGGGAGGCTCGCGAGATTCAGGTGTCAACTCAGCTCTTCTCATGTGCCTGCCTGCCATCTCTAAGCCTCTGCTCCCAAGCCTGGTTCATTCCCATCGTCCCTCCTCCCGCTCCAGGCTCCCAGTCTGCTGGCATCTGGGCCAGGCCTGCCTCTCTCAGCTGGGACTCACTCCTGCCCACCCCTCTGCAGTGCAGAAAGCTCTGTTGCCTGCCTGCTCCCCCTTCTACCCAGGAGAAGCACAGCCACCACAGAGAGCACAATGGCTGCTGCTGGTTCCTCACAGCTCCAACTCGGCTTGGAAAGGATATGTTCTTCCCACGCAGGGAACCTGAACCTGCCCCCAGCTTACTGAGGCTTTCTAACCAGGCTGTTCCTTCCACCACTTTCACTCCTCTGAGAAAACCCAAGGCAGGTGCCCCCACCTCCAGGCTGGATTTCCCGGGCTTGACTGGCATCTGCTGTGGCAGCCCTCCTCAGAAAGAAACCTGAGTCCCTCTGGCTTTAATTTCTGGGATTCCTGATTCCTGGGAGGGGAGGCTGGGGATGGACTATTTGCCAAACAGAGAAATATGAAACGGCTCGTCAACCCCCTTGAAACCTTGAGGAAAATAATGCCGGCCCCTCCAGGGACTAAATGCAGGCTCAGTCCCAACAGTGGGAAACACAATTCCAGAGAGTCTCCGGGGGGCTGAGGGAGATGAGAGCCCGGTGTGACCTGGATCCTCTGTTGTCTGGTCCCCTGTTGTCTCCCATTTTTGCTCTTCTCACACCTCTGTGTCCACATAGATGCTGGGAGGGGTCACCTGAGCCATTGCTGATGAACCATCTACTGCAGACTCGGAGGACAGGAAGAGCTGGTTCCACATTAGAAATTCTCGGTGGGGACAGTGGGCTAAGTAAGGGCACAAGCACAGGCACAAGTGACTTTAACTCATGGGCATGTGGCCCCAAAAGCACACAGCAGAGGAGGACACAGTGAGGAGGACAAGGTACTCTGAGTTGCACCTTGAGGACTGCGTAGGCCTCAGGTAGCAGCGACTTGGCAATTGGAAGTGAGTTTCCCAAAGGGAGAGGCAATGAGACATAGACTCTATTCTAGGAACCCTGAGCTTACCGGGCCCGAATTTCTGTGAGTTCTAGTCACTCTCATGACTGCAGAGCGATCCCTCTTCTGAAGCTGAGATCTGGCATCAGGTGCTCTCAGAGTCCTTAACCTATGAGAGAGGAGCGTTGACTCTCCCTGCCATAGTCCCACCATATTGTCTGCTCAGTGGGCGTGAATCCTTTGCTCCCTCTTGCACCTTCTATGCATCTTCCCAGAGAGCAGCCTCTTAACGTATTCCCAGCTCTTTCTACCATTACCTTAATCATTTCAGGTGCTTCCTATGATCCTCTTTCCCTCAGTTCCTCAGAGTTCCTCCAACCTCCATCTTGTCTGTCGTCATTGTGTCTGAACTGTGTTCTATCTAGAATGTCGCTGCCCTCCATGTTCTCACTCATATACTCTCTCTCCCCATAAACACTGTTAAGGCTCATTTCAGCCCTCTCTCCTTGTGGACACTTTTCTGCTGGCCTCCAGATCAACCATTCCTTCCACAGAGCCCCGCTGTGTTTGGCATCTGCCACTCTTCTAGCACCTGGTACTTCTTGCTCCATTTGTCAGTCTCCTTCCTGAGCTCCCGTATCAGAATGAGGTTTTCAAGGGCACAGAGCTTGTCTCGTTCACAGTTGAATCCCAGCTGTCTTGGAACATGTGGACGGATGGGTGGGTAGGTGGATGAGTGGATATCCCTGAGTGAGAGAGTGAGTTAGCAGCAGAGAACATAAAGTGGGTGGATGCTGGACCACATTGTGACTTACAGAGAAAGGTCTTTTATCCTCTGGGGCAGAGCTCTGGCAACATCTGCAGCAGACCTCCCACCATGGGCTGGCCTTGGGCGGGAAAAGCAACTCTATTGACTGGGAAGACTCGGGTGACTGGCCTTTTACCCATCTCTTTCTGCTGAGTTACTATGGCCCACTTAAAACCCGAATCTTTCAACTGCCACTGCATTATTAAATAGGTTCTATATTAAGTGGGCCACCCTGTGTTCTTCTTAAAGGAAATTCACTACACACTTAAAAAATAATAAATGATAAAAATGATCTCAATGCTTCTCTGGGACAAAAAAGATCAGCTTTCTCCTTAAAGAGCTCATAAAAACCTTAAAGAAATACAGACAACTGCAAGCTAAAGCCATTGATAAAGATTATCTAAAAATATGGAGTTTAAAGCTAATGGTTTCTATCTACCCTTTGATTTAAAGGACTAAGAATCAAGGCCCACCTTCCTCCAATTAGATCTAATTTGGGGGCAATGGAACATAGTTTCCGAGGTGATCTTTTAGTTGGGCTTTTGTTGTGTCGTAAAATCATTAGCTGTCCTCTAGTTATGCCATTTAAAAAATAGACACTGCATTCCTGTATGCTTTTAATTATGTCTTGAGGCCAAAATTATTACTGCTGGGAATACATTTCCAACTACCTAATGGAAGTCAGTTAGAAAATACATTTCAATTACAAAAGTCATTGGCTTCTAACATTTGGGATCCCATTTATTGGCTGGAGGAAGGGACCAGGAAAGTTCCTCCTGGCCTTGGTCTGCTTTGAGATGGCTGACTGGTGGAGGGTGGTAGGGCTTTAGAAAGCTTGGATGCAAGGCTAGCATAGTATTCACAGGCTGGTGACAGTAAGTAAGTGTGGTACATAATCTCCACGGGACTCAGTTGTCTTGTCTGTAAAATGGGTCACTTTAGAGAGTTACTGTGTTGATTAAACATAATCACACATGTATGGTACATGACAGAGATGGTTCCCCCTCCGTCTCCTTAATACCCTCTCTCCCACAAACGTGGCAATAGCATCTATTTAGAAAGTGAGTACGAAATAAAAAGTAAATAAATAAAAAGTGATTAAGATTCTGCCTTCAATATATATATATATTCGCTTAAGAAATGTAAATGGTAGAGTAGGGCCGAGGAAAGTATGTATCTTTGCCTCTTTGTCTCAGTGGGATAATCACATTTATCTTATATTTTGTGTTTGTAGGAAGATTAAAATGAGACAGTGTGGACAAAGTTCTGGCCTGTACCTGGTACAGATTCTAGGCAGCCACTAAATAGTTACATGGTTTCACATTGTCAAGTTCACTCACAGATGAGGGGAATGTGGCCAAGGCCACCAGGGCAGTCAGATGATGAGCTGAGAGAGTCCAGAGAGAACTTCCAGCTGCAGAGAAAGCTCAGAGGGCTCCAGAGAGGAGGTGGCATATGTGCTAATTTGGGTACTGAGTGATGGGGGAAGGCAAGAGAGATTATTCCATGCTTATGTGTGAAGACAAGAAAATATGGCCAGTGGTCCAGGCTGACCAGTGTAGAAGGGAGTCTGAGGGGGTGGGGTAGGGATACCGGGACTTGGGTCTGACTTGAAAAAATTGGGGACAGGGTGTTTTGTGAAGGAACTGAGTTGGGAACTCCTTCTGGAGGACATGGAGAGCTGCCAGGGATTCCTGAGCAAGGGGGTGTTATGAGCCTTGCTGAGCAGACTGGATTTGAGGAGGGGGAGAGAGGGGCCCTTCGTTCTTGGACCAGGACCCTGTCACTTGGCTGCTGGCTCTACTGTAGGAGGCCAGACTTACTGGACCAAGGCCAGAAGCTGAGAGCGTGTAGGCATGTGTGCTGCAGACTCCTCTCCCCTGGCCAGGGAGTTTGGGGTTCAGAAGGATGGGTTAGAGGCTGAAGCGTTGCTCTCTATTCTGCCTGCAGAGGGACCCAGTCCTCTTCCCTCCTTTCCTCCCTTCCTCTTTACTTCTTTCCTGAAGCTGCCTGAGGGGAAGCTGTAGGGAGCAGGGCTCTGCCAGCAGCAGGGTGAGAAGCAAGCCGGAGAGGCTGGAGTGGGGGAGCCTGTGGATGGCCTCTGCTGTGTGTGTCTCCAGCTCAGGGCATTAGGCCTGCAGCCAGCTGGTGTGGAAGAGCCAGTGCTGGATCCCAGCCTTGCAGACAGGCTTCTGGACGGCCCTTTTCTCATCTGTGGGAGGACTTCCAGCTCACCTGTAAAACTGTGTGTGTCTGCCTGGTTGAAGTCAGACCCTCAAAGGGACCTGTGACATCACCAAAACGTAACTCCCTTGTCCGTAAAACCTCTGCATTTTCCTGGCGAGGAAACAGAAACCTACAGAGGTAAAGTGACTCACTCGGCCCCACAACTAGTTAATTGTCATCCCAGACAGACAGGAGAAAGGAATGCCTGTCAGAAGGGCAGGGGGCAGGGTGCAGGGAGCTGGCCCAGGAGTGGGAACAGAGTGGTGAAGGTGGGGGTGGGGAAGAAAGAAAGGAAAGCTCAGAATTGCCCAGGGATTAACCATCTGTGTGTTTTGTAGGGGCTAGTCTCCCCCACTCCCCCCCACCCCAGGATACCCGATCTCCTTCTCCAGGTATTGTTCCAGTATTTTCCCAGGGATAAACTGGGCTGGGTTGGGTGAGTAGGGGTGGGGCAGAGAGGAAAGGGATGGGAGAAGGGAGGGCAAGAGATTGAGGGCAGTAGTAATTTGACAGAGAGAGAGAGAGAGAGAGAGAGAGAGAGAGAGAGAGAGAGAGAGAGAGAGAGAGAGAGACAGAGACAGAGACAGAGAGACAGAGAGACAGAGACAGAGACAGAGACAGAGAGAACACAGCACAGCAGAGGGTAGAGTGGGTCAAAAGGCATGTAGAATGGGCAGTCCCTTCCCCTCTCCTCTTACTCCTCAAAGGGAGCTTGCTGGCTTCAGGAAGTCCTTCCAAGGCTCTCAAGAAGGGAAGGCCAGGGCAGGTTGGAGGGTGCTGAGGACCTCCACTGGGACTTTCTTGAGAGCAGGTCTGTGAACATGAAGTTGAGGGTTGAGTGTGTTGACCTGCAGCTCTGCCCACTGGTCTTATGCTTGGTGATAAAAGCCCTTTCGACTGCCCCTCATTCTTACCATCTCTTACTGATATCATATGGCAATTGCCAACTTTGGAACCGCAGACTCAAGCAGCAGGGAGGAACTTGAGGCACCAGTGAGTCCAGTGGTTTTCAAAATGTGCTCTGATGGGTTTCAGGGGTTTCATAAGATGAATAGGTGGGGAGCAAACTGACAGGCCCACCCTTTCCGAGTGCTGTGGCCACCTGAGCAGCATAGCTGTCACTGACTGGCTGTCCCTTGAAAGGGTGTTGAGAAGACGTTTCTTGGCTAAAAGCACAAATTTTCAGTTCTCTCCTCCCATTCCCTGAGTTTTATAGAAGAGAAACAGAGACAGACAGTTGCTCAAGGTGATGGTGAACCCAGTGGCTTAGCTCTGCCTCAGTTCAGGCCTCCCAAATCCTTGGCCAGTTGTCTGTTTTCTTCCTTCTCCTTGCGTTCACTCAGCAAGGGAAGGGAAGATCTTGCAGAGGAAAAGACCTGAGCCTGAGGACCTGGGGGTGGGGGGACAGTCAGGGAAAGGGAGACGTGGGAGCCCCAGAAAGGAACACAGCATGGAGAAGTCATCCCTAAGGTCCATCTGCTAGAAGCTTGGATCAGGGGTCTGGTTTTTGACATGTGCCCAGCAGAGAAACTGCAGTAGGGGTGCAGGGCCCCAATGTCATACTCTGAAGGGGTGTAGGGATGACTCTGTGTCCTTGTCAGCTTGATGGGAAGCTCTGGCAAGTCCATTTCTTCTCTCTCTCCCAAGACTGAGTAGATAAATGAAAGCCGGGCCCAGTCACTGAGCTCAGAGCTCCAAGCAGAGGTGGCTTCTGGACAGCTGTGATGGCCTTGTTTGCATATATGCAAATGAACTCCTGGCTCTTCTGTTTCCCAGCATCATCCAGGCAGACCCAGGTGCTGTTGGAAGAGTCCCAGATCCTGCATCAAAATTAGCTTCTTGAATGGGTTTTTTGGTTTCCCAATGTGAAATTTCCTTTGAACTCCTTCCAGGACTCCAGGACGCTTCCCATTGCCCAACTCCACCCACCTTCCAGTTGTATTAGCCTCCCAAACCCTAGGAGTGAGAGCTGAAGGCAGCCACGGATAAAGGGCAGGGTTCGACGTGGGCAGTCACGAAGCCTCTAGGAGCTGGCTCTGCCTCTGGTCCAGTGCCCTCTGGGTGAGTCACCTGATTGCTTGGCACCACAATGCGGAGATGGGTAAGCCAAGAGGAGACGGAAGTGCCTTTCAGCTCCTGCAGACTGCAAATGTTTGTGAACACCTGCACGTTGCATCTCTTTGGTTGTAAACAGCAGAACCAAGTCAAGGCCACAAAATTGAAAGAGGGGCTTATTAGAAAGACTTAAGGGCATCTCAGGAACACACACACGGCAATGGCAGGCTCAGAAGGTGGGGGGAGCTGTCTGGTGCCTCTCTCAGCTCCTCTCTGGTCAACTGCTTCAATCTTTTCTTCCTCTCCTGAGTTTTCTCCCCTCTTCAGTGCACATGGCAAAAATGAATATCCCATAAGTCCAAGCCCAGGGCAAGTGACTCATGGAGACTAAGTCAGATGTCTGTTAGGGACTTAATGCCACATTCCTATTGGTTTTGTACGAGTCAGGTGACCATCTCTGGTCCAATCAGGTAGAGCTATGGGGTGAGAGGAAATATGGCAGCCTGAGGTTCATAACCTGACTCCAGGAGAAGGGTTCGAGGTGTTGGACAGAAATTCTAGGGGTCCACCTCCCAAGGGTAAGGTGCTAAATTATAGAGTGAGCTACTGAGCCTTTACAAAGAGGAAGATTCAGCCTGGTATGGTGGAATGCGACTATAATCCAAGCGCTGGGAGGCAAGAGACCAGGAATCACTTGAGTTTGCATGTTTGAGAGTATCCTGGGCAACATAATGAGACTGGTCTCGAAGAAGCAGCTGGATGTGGTGGAGGACACCTGTAATCCCAGATCTGGGAGGCTGTGGCTGGGGATCACTTGAGTCCATGGGAGGGGACGAACCCAGGCAGCATAGCGATATCTAGTCTCAAAAAAAACCAAACAAATAAATAAAGCCAAAGAGGCAGATTCTGGACTTAGCACACTCCACAGAAGACTCAGCAACCCAGTAAGCTACATGACTATTATTAATCCTCATCAATTAATCCTCATAAATCTCTTTCATGGTATGTTTCATTATTCTATCCATTTTACAGATGGAGAACATGAAGATTGGTGAAGTTAAGTAACTTGCCAAAGATCATGCAGATAATACCAAGTACAGTTGGGCTTCTCATGCCAACTTCTTGAAACATCAACTTTATCTCCTCTAAAAAATAACTGATTAAGTAGGATTCTGGAGATGATGAAATAATATAATGCAAGGCTGTATTTAGTGGTACTTGCCATGTTGTCACCACTTATTTATGATGACGTGACTCTCTATCCTATGCTTGAAGTCCTTAAGGACTCAATATCTTAAAGAGCAATTAGTTCTAACTCTTGGCAATTCTGACTTAAAAGCTTTCTTTTTCCTGAACTTTTGAATTGAACTGAAACAGGGCTCAATACTTTCTATCTATTCTATCCTAACTCTACCAGTTAGGGGCCACAAAAGGCAGAATCATGGCACCTGAAATATGTCCTCATCTTAGTTCTCAAAATACATTATTGCCTGACAAGAGGGGAATTAAGGATGCAGATGGATAATTAAGGTTGCTAATCAGTTGCTCTTAAAATAAGGATATCAATTTCAATCATACAGAGGGGTCTTACAAAATCACAAGGGCCCTAAAAGATGGGAGATGGAGCCCAGTGTCACTACCTGGGTGAGGTGATATGAGAGGGACTGCAATAGCCATTGCTGGATTTGAGAATGGAGGAAGGGGCCCTGAGTCAAAGAATTCCAATAGCCACTAGGAATCAGGAAAGGCAAGATGAAGTGGATTCTCCTCTAGGACTTCTGGATGGAATGTGGTCTTGATATTTAGACTTTGATTCTCAGAACTAAAGAATAATACATTTAAGCCATTACATATTTTATAGCAGCAGTAGGAAAAACAAATACAGGGCATTCCCAGGAAATCAGATCCTCAAACCCAGTATTCCATTCCCAAATGTTTTATCTAGTCTGGTTTTCCCTAGTTTCTTCACATGCTCTACAGAGTATTTTAAAGAGTTTAGGTCACACCAGGATCAAGAAGAAGATCAAGATCATTCAATTTGGCAGGTATTGGTTCATTGGTGATTTTCCGCAGAGGTGGGTTACTTGGGCTGCATCGAATAGATGAGAGTTTGCACTTATCAGATGTTGGTGATGATGGAGAAGAATAAATGCAGGTATAATTTATCATGCCTCAGCCTCTCCAGACACCCTGTTAAATATCAGCGTAACCTTTAAAGAAGGCAGAGGCCATCAATTAAATAAACAGATGCCTTGATGGAGAACAGCAGTGTAAACCTAGGTACCATCTCATAATTTACTGATGGTAAATCAGCCTATTCATTTGGTGGGTTGTTGTCCGCCTGCACTAAAGAAGGAAGAAATCCATCATAACAGTGTGAGGATCTTCTTCATGAGACCAGCTAAACACCAAAAAAGATGACAGGAAAAGGTGTGACAGCTTTATCCTGGGGTCAAAATTTGTTTTAAACAAGAGGTGGCATATGAATCTGACTGGAGTGATTGAAGCAATGCCTCTAGAGATGCAGGGAGATGGATGAGATGACCTTCAGATAGTTCATGCCACCTTTCACTTCTAGGATCCAAAAGTTATGATTTGTGCCTGCACATTTACACTCCTGATTGAAGCTTATATACAGGTTGCTTAATACAGAGAGGAAAAAAATACAATGAACCATAGTTCCAGCGACCTGAGGATATGTATGACATATTCAGCAAAACTGGGCCAGGGATTAATATTGCTAAGGTCAGCGTGGTCATTTTGGGCACACGGGGGGTAATCTTTCATAAGGGTTCACCACTCTTCCGTATCTTAGTTCATCTATAATGTACTGGCAGAGAGAGATGGTTATTAGAAAATAAAATGCACTTAGAGTTCCCCCATGAATCATTTATGGAAGACACCATGCTTAGCAAAGACTATGAAAATATGACTGTTAAGGGCAACTCAGTCACTATTTCTAGATGGCTTTCAGGTATGACTACTGACCACAGAATTGGGTCTGGACACAGTGGAAGGATTTAAGGATTCAGGGTGGAAGGGAAGATGTATGAGCCCAAGAGGAGGGGGCAGACTTCAATAGTGTGGTGCCCCCTTATCATGAAGACTCCTTTGTCTGAGAAGGAGTCTTCATCTTCCTTCCCTTCACATTCCCACTACAGGTCAGTGAAGGTGAGGTCAGCTGAAGAGGCAATTAATTCAACAAGATTGAGGTTGGTAATTAACTTTTTTTTTTTTTTTTTTTGAGACTAGGTCTCGCTATTTTTGCCCATGGAACCGCAGGCTCATGTTGCCCAGGGTACCACAGTCTCAAGCAATCCCCAGCCTCAGCTTCCCAGGTAGCTGGGATTACAGGCACACACCACCATGCCCAGCTATTTTTTTTGGAACTAGGTCTCACTATGTTGCCCCAAGCAGGACTCGGACCACGATCCCTAGTCCCTGCCGCAGCTTCCTAGGCTGCCACTTACAGGCATGCACCACCATGCCTGACCTGGTAATTAACTCTTAACTATGCAAACAGTTCAGGGGAAAAAGGAAGTGGTTTTGTCTTAGCATGGTTGGTGAAAGATGGTGTGATGTTATCAAGACTTTTGGGTAACCAGCAAAAATGTTTAAATCCCCATTCTGCCCACATTCAGAGTATCAGTGGCCCAATGACAAGGGTCTCAGGAACCCAAAGAAGCAAAGAAGTGATGCTATAAATAGAATTTGTTAAGATCTTTCTAGAAGGCTGGGGATACAGTCAGCCAAATAAAGAACTGTGCAGAAGTTTGCTCATGGTATAGTTTGACATAGGCTTTGGGTTTCTTTTAGAGTCAATCACCTAGCAGAAGTGTACTTGTTTCTTACAGCTTTTGTTTGAATCACAGCAGCTCTTCTGCTGGGGAGGTGGTTGGTGAAAAGGGAAATGGAATCATATATTCTGGGACAAGAGGGCCCTCCTCTGAGTCTTTTCTCCACCATATTTGAATTGTTGACCCTGAACAAGTTGCTTCTTTTGAGCTGGGCTTCTCTGTAAAGAAAGAGTCACCATACTTATCTCACAAAATCCTTCCTTGTTATGAGGATTAGTCATTTCTTAATAAATATACACTATTTGGGGGATTGTGGAGAAACAGAAACGACTGTTTAAGGATGATAGAATATCTGGTCTCCTATCCAGATATCAGGGTTCTGGTCCATCTCTTCTTCCAAGCTATTCTTTTATTATAGAGTGAGGGGGTACCCAAGTGCCCCCATACTCCCTGGGTGGTTCAGCTTTCCAGGCTTCTCTCCTGTAATTTCTTATTCAGAACATGTGGGCTGGGCCCAGGAATGTGTTTCTTGTTACTGGAGATGTTTGGACACACAGGAATAGATGACTGCTTTGGGTAGCTGTAAAAATACAGACCTCCAGTACCTCTAGCCGGCAGACCTAGAAAGTTGTAATTTTAACCAGCATTTGGTGTGATTCATAGGTTCAGGTATGGTTGGCAAACACTAATTCTTTGTTGGGTCAGAGTCTGAGGGTATTTCCATTCTGAGCTAATGTTTAGCTACAATACACCGGTCTGATGACACTGTGAATAAAATTATGACACATTTCTATCTAGGTGGGGAATGACTGCTGTCTCACCTCCCCCAACATCCCACACCAGTCTCCTGACTTCCTCCCAGGACCTTCTCCCAGCTCTATACAACCCAGTCACCAAAGAGTTAGCACCTGCCACTTGGGGGATGAGGGGTGGGTGGGGAGGGAGCTGCCTAGGGCCTTGTCTCATTGCTCTGGCCCAGCATCTCCTGAATAGTGGGTGTCTGTGGCATAGCAGCAGAACACATTTCACAGAATATTGGTTTTCCTTCATTAAGCAACAGTCAAGATCTAGACTGTTAAACTTTGGGTAGCAGAAACCACAAAAAACTCCTGAATTTCCTTATTTTCCCGTGGTTCATTTTGGTCTCAGCAGTTACATTTTTCTTTTGGCCCTGGTGGTGGAGACATCTTACATCATCCCCAAAGGTCTGCAGTCGACTTTTGATTGCAAAGAGTGGACCCTGGGCTCTTCTCAAAGCAGTACGGAGTGCTCACAAGCAGAGCTGTCTTGATCTGTCACCCCAGCCTGGGTGAGCTCTCCATGTCACCCCAGCCCTCTGAGCAGCTCTGTCTAGTCCCTGGGCATGGGAGAGGTGGTGGGTCACTGGCTACAATCAGCCCATCAGTGTTGACGCACCTCGGCCCAAATGGTTCTTGGATAAAAATAAATTTAAAAAATCCTTTAGAACCATCTTTGTTGTTATTTTTCAGTGTCTTTGGCATAAAAAAATGCTTGTATTCTACCAAGGTATTTATTGTGACGATACATGGACTAAACAGTGATGTGATGGCAGTATCGCTTCAGAGGTTAAAAACAGAATCAGGCTGTCAGGTGTGAAATCTCCTTCATCATGGAGGACCTGGAGCAAATTGTTACTTAACCTCTCAAAACCTTTGTTTCCTCAGCTGTAAAATTCTAGTAATGAGAGAACTGGATTAATCTCACAGGTTTTGTAAAAACTTGGTGAGATTTTGCAAGTAAAGCATTAAGAATAGGGTCTGGCATATTGAAAGAGCTCACTAATAAATGTTACCTGAGGGCAAACATTTTCTGGAAAGAACCAGACAGTAAAAATTCCAGGCTTGTGGTTTATATGGTCTATGTCACAGCGACTCAACCTTGTCAAAGCAGGCGCAGACAATACTGGACTCGAATGGGTGTGGTTGCCTTGCGATGGAAGTTTGTTAACAATTATAGGCTGCAGCCGGGCACGGTGGCGCATGCCTGTAAGCTTCAGCCTATGAAGCGGCTGGGGCTAGGGATCGCGGTCTGAATCCTGTTCGGGGCAACACAGTGAGACCCAGTCCCAAAAAATAGTTGGGTGTGGTGGCGTATGTCTGTAATCCCAGCTACCTGGGAAGCTGAGGCTGGGGATTGCTTGAGTCTGTGGTACCCCAGGCAACATGAGCCTGCGGTTCCACGGGCAAAAATAGTGAGACATAGTCTCAAACAAACAAACAAACAAAAAAACAATTATAGGCTGGATTTGACCCATGAACAATTATTTGCTGATGATTGATTTAAAAGAAGATATCTGACGGGAAGGCAAAAACAGCTAAATCGCTAGGCCTCTGGGACATTGGAATGGAGTTCAGGAATCAGGAGTTTCTGCTGTGCTGTTAAGATCAAGTTTGTCTTTTAGTTTCTCAACAGCATACTTACCCTGTTGCCATCTTGGAGATTCAGCTCTTGTTTCCACATCTGCTGCTCCTGCCACAGCCAATTAACCATTTCACCTCTGTTGCAAGTTTATCTTTTCCCCAAGGCATAACTTCTCCTTTTTCCAGTTTCTGCTTATACAAGCATTTGCCCTGTGGCCTCTCTGGGCTTACCTTTTAACCTCTGCTCCTGACCTTTGCCATTGGTGCTGGTGAGAATCAGGATTTGCCTAGTTAATTCCCATTGTTTCTGCTTGGGGTGAGATTTTGTTCTAGATACTGATGGTTAATTTCATGTTTCACGTCAACTTGAGTGTCAACTTGAGTGAGCCATGGGTAGCCCCGGTATCAGGTTGAATGTTCCCAGTGCATGAGTGAGGGAGTTTCTGATGAAATTAACATTTGATGGGTCAATTGAATTAGGCAGAGTGCTGTTCCTTATCCAATCAACTACAGACCTGACTGCAACAGACAGACTGAGTGAGAAACTCACCTGAGAGATGACTTGAGCTGGGTGTTGGTTTTGACCTGCTCTTAGACTACAGCTTAAACCACTGGCTTCCTGGGTCGTGGACCTTCAGACACAGACTGGTACTACATTGCTGGCTCTCCTGGTCCTCCAGCTTAACTGATGGCGGGTCTTGCACTCTCATTCTTTGTAATTATGTTAGCCAATTCTTTATAATACCTCTCTCTCTCTCTCCCTCTCCCTTCCCTCTTCCCCCATGGGTTCTGTTTCTCTGGAGAATGTGACTAAACAAGTTCCCTTCATACACCTGTGACCCATATATAGTCTTGGTGGCCTTGAGTCATCAGCATGGTGGTTGGGGGTCTGGGATCTGCTTCTCTCAGCAAGAGCATGTGGAAAGCTGTGTGGAGGGCCCTCAAATTAATGCAAATGGAACTACCATATGACCCAGCAATTGCTCTTTTGGGAATCTACCCAAAGGAGACTTCAATGTAGATACAAAGGGGCACCTGTACTCGAATGTTTATTGCAGCACTATTTATATTTGCAAGGACATGGAAGCAACCGAAATGTCTGAAAACAGATGACTGGATGAAAAAAATGTGGTATATATATGCAATGGAATATTACCCTCACTTAAAAATGACACATCGGATGATTTTATGATAACATGGATGGACTTAGAAGAAATTATATTAGCAGAAACAAGTCAAAAAGAAAAAGAAACCAAATGGTTTCGCTAATATATGGGACATGGGAAAGATAAACAAAAAGCCATGAAGAAAAGTCAAAACAAGCCTACAACCAGATTAAAGTATACAATTTGGGGGTGGGGGGTGGGACAGGGTGGGAACGGTCAGGGAAGGGGAGGTGAACCCAAGATATAACAAAGGTGTGAACTTTATATATGAATAAATTATTTAAAAAAAAAAAAAGAGCATGTGGGCAGACATCCCTTACTTAAAATGGGCCCATGTTCTAGGGCTTGGCCTACCTGGCACACTGTCTTCCCATATTGATTTTCTGGCATCATTCATAGAGCCATCAGCCAAGCATATTCTAGCCCCTCACATTACATTGCCCATTGGAATTGTTATATAAATATTTAACAATAGAGAGAGGCAGCTGGCTAAGGTGGAGGAGGGATGGGCCCTACAAACACACAGGGCCAAGTGCAAGTCACTCAGTCTCTACCAGCCCCAGTTGTTCCTCTGTAAGATGGGGATAATGGCATCACCTTGCATGATGGTGGCAAAAATTAAAAGTTACCAGTTATGGAAAGTGCTCACCAAAGCATCATTTTTTCTTTCTTTTCACCCGGAACCATATTTCTATTCGTGGTTATTTCCTTTTTGATGCTGCTAGTAGAACTTTCTGAACCTCCTGTTTTTGTGCTGCAGAATATCAAGGTCCTGAGAATAGCAAGGGCTGTTCAAAGGAGCTCCACCTTCCTTTGTAGGATTTTCCAGTGTTCCTCATGTTTTCTAGGATCACCTTATTTGCTCTTTTGAACATTTTCATTGGCTTGGTTGAACCTCCATATAAAGGGTGGGATTGAGTTTGGCTGTGGAGAGTTTGCCTGCTTTGGTTTTGGAGAAGCAGTATGTTTCAGAGTAGAGGGAGTGATACAGACATTGAACAGCAAAGATTCCTGAGAATGTAATTACAAAACAATGCTATTTTCATTTTCACTCCCTCCTCAGATACATTCAGGAACAGATATTCTTCCCTCTCCCCTGGACAGACACTCTTGCAGTCCATGATTTTCCTTTTTCTCTTTGATCAGTCCTGCAGTCACACAAAATCACCGACCGTGTCTTCACCTGAAAATTGGTATGCCCAGGTCCATGCAATAATGAAACCCACAACTCAACAGTTGGTGCTGCTACATGCAGGGAGCCTGCAGTTGCTGAAAGTGGGCATAAGGACAGGGGTGGGGACAGTGGGTTTCTTTATGCTGTCTGCTAAAGCTCCCCAGTCAGATCCCTTTGCGTTAAGGCAGGCACAGGGGCGGGAAGCTGGATGCTTGCTATTCTTGACTGGATGCTTGCTATTCTTGAATGTGGGTGTGTCCTTAGGAGCTACTCCTTCCCTGGGCTCCTCCCTTGTTGCTCTCTCGGTGACTGGGGGGGGGGGGGGGGGCAGGGGCTGACTCCTCTCCAGCACACAGCACTCTTTCCACAGCTCAAAGAAACTGGAAATTGCTTCAGCTTCTCCCGTGAGATTTTTTTCACTGTCAAGGAGACTCTTCTTGGACAGGATTCATTGTGGCTATGCATTCTCTTTTGAATCACTGGCTCACATCTGGTCCAAGGGAAACACTCAGGTATCTGGGAGTTCTAGGTCAGTGCAAGGCTGCAGAAATATCTTCTATTCATGGTGGGAAAAGCTAGCCAGTCCATCTCTCCCTGGGTTGTATTCCAAACTGGATTCCCTCTGTCCCTCTCCATCAGATGGGATGTGAACCAAGCTTTTTGAAGGGCTCCCCTGAAGTCCCTTTTGCTAGATTTGAAATAAGGAACAGGCACCTCTTATCCTCCCTCTTGAAAAGCAAAAACTCACAATATAGCAAGAGTTTACCCCCAAATAACTCTTCTCCCTTAATCTCTTAAAATCAAACCAGTTTATACCTTCATTTTGGGTGTGGGTATGAAATCTCAGTTCCATAACCAATATTGGGATCTTCTCTTGAAAATTTGCATCATCCTCTGGCACCAAATTCTGGAATGTCATGGCTATTGTATCATGGTTCCCCAGGCAAAACTTCCTATTTAACATCTTGTTGCATTTATTTTGGTCTTATGCAATTACAGGTGGAGACAGGGACAGCCAAGGAACTTCTGATGCGTGAAATACAGACCACTGTGTGTCCATGCTCATGTCATATGTTTCTGGTTGGTGAAAGTCTCTTGGACACCAGCAAATTTGACTGGGGTTTTCAGAAAGCCTGGGGCTGCATTTGGCCAGAGAACACGCCAGTGATTTCTCAGTCCTCCCTTGTGGGGCAGTTGCAAAGAGAGTTTTGGGCCCTTTTTATTCTTCTTCACTTTTTCATGGGAAGGTTGAGTAAGACTCGCTCTCCTGGAGTCAAGTGTATTGCATGGTGAGTTGCAGGCATTTGTTGATTCATCCTTGTGTTGCATTTAAGATTTTCTTAAATCTCTCCACTTTCAGCATTATCTATCTATCTATCTATCTATCTATCTATCTATCTATCTATCTATCTATCTATCTATCTATCTATCTATCTATCTATCTATCTATCTATCTATCTATCTATCTATCTATCTATCTATCTATCTATCTATCTATCTATCTATCTTCTATCTATCTATCATCTATCATCTCTCTCTATCTCTCTTGTCTGTCTGTCTGTCTGCCTGCCTGCCTGCTGCCAGTCTGTCTGTTTATCTGTCTATTTATTTTGAGACCAGGTCTCACTATTTTTGTCCATGGAACCTCAGGCTCAAGTTGCCCAGGATACCAGACTCAAGCAATCCCCAGTCTCAGTTTCCCAGGTAGCTGGGATTATAGGCTCGCACCACCATGCCCAGCTATTTTTTTTTGGGTACTAGGTCTCTCTATGTCACCCCGGGTGGGACTTGAACCACAATCCCCAGTCCCAGCTGTGTTCCACAGGGTGATGCTTACAGGCATGCACCACCATGCCCGGCCAGCATATTGTTTTAAATAAGTGCATTTATTTTTGTTCAGTTTTGTTTTCTTCACTTCCAACACTATTTAAAATTTGTTCCCAAACATTCTTGAATTATTTATCTTTATTTTTTTGCTGTTGATATGTATGCTGAGGGTTGAGCATTTGGAAAATTGGAATAATATAAAGAGGTTAAGTAGCATCATAAAACTTCCAGCCAAACATAGACCTCTATTTCTTTCAAGGCTTTTCCCCCTATGACTTTATTGTATATGTTTACAATATTAGCAGCCATATGCTGTGTAGAGCTCTTTAAAATGTTTTTTTAAAAACTTTAGTGAAGTCATATATACACATAGTTAAGTGAAAATGGTGAGAAGAAAGAAGCTCAGGATGAGATGCGGTTCTATCGTCTATATCCTCCTGGGCTTAGTCCTGCTCCTCAGGGGTGGCTGCTTTTAGCTTTTCTGGGGTTTTCTTCTGCTGGTTATGTCAGCCTGTGTCTTCAGTTGACATGGGTCTACCACTATTTCCTGCTTCTCAATGTTAGACATTATCCACTAGACTTCCTGTCATCATGATGAGGGGGCTGTCTCTGTCTCCTCTGTATGTTATATTCTCCCCATTGATTACTTTTTTACTATATGAAACACAGGTCCTTTCAGTCTGGCTCTATCCACTTTTTATAGATATTTGACTCCACATTTCTATAGGGAGGCTTATAACCTTCCCTCTTTTCTAGCTCTCCTCCCATCATCCATAGATCCACTTCTGTCAAGGGTACTTTGGCTTTTTCAGTGTCAGCGTTTACATGGTTCTTCAAGCCAGATGTGGTGGCATGCGCCTGTAACCCCAGTTACCTGGGAGGCTGAGGCTGGGCATCACTTGAGTCCATGGGTTCGAGACAACCCAGGGCAACATAGCGAGACCGAAAAAAAAACACGAAAACAAAGCCAAAATATCTGGTTTTCCACACTAAGAATTACAGTTTTCCTCTTTCCTTTAAAGTATTTTTTTAAAGTTTCCTTTAAGTCCATCCTTTAAGTTAATCCTCATTTCACTGGCTCTTGCCTCAAATGGATCATGTGAAATGTCTGATCCCTACGAATGACCCTGGAATGTTCTGAGCCTGGAATGCTTCACATACTCTCATGGGAAGAACTCTCATGTAGATGTGGGAGTCCCTGGGGAAGTCTCCCATGGGCTCACAAGTGATAGTCCTTCCCAGATCTTTCCGGGATCCCCTAGGGCTCACATGTGCTCACTCATGCAAGACCCCTCAACAACATTTATGGGAGCCCCTGGGGAGCCCCATATAGCAACTTACAAACAAGTCCCAAATAACCCTGGGAACTCCCAGGGGTTATTTCACAAGGACTCACAGATAAGCGTTCTCCTAATAGTATGGGGTATCTCCAGGTAGTGTCTTACATCTGCACCTCAACAGGTTTCTCTGCCCACAT
Organism: Uropsilus gracilis; assembly: GCA_004024945.1. NCBI lineage: Eukaryota > Metazoa > Chordata > Mammalia > Eulipotyphla > Talpidae > Uropsilus > Uropsilus gracilis. Next base: position 155,313 of record PVHY01001027.1, on the reverse strand, counting down.
AGTCCTGGGAGTTCCAAGGGAGAGCTACACCTAAGCTCACAAATGAGTCTTCCCCTTCCAGAGCAGCCACTGCTCCAGCTTGAGGCTCCTCGGGTTCTAGAATTTTCCACTGGATCTGATGGACTGCCATGTCTTGGTAGGTGATGATGTGCATTTGGGATGCCAAAGTTGCCAAATAACTTGAAACAAAATGGGGTAGGACCTCCTTCCTCTCTGTTGGGTGGTGGCCCAATGGGGCTGATTGTTTGTGTTTTACGTACGTGTCAGTCTGCAGCTCTTTACACTTTCACTGACAGTTCTAAATGGGATTCAGATAGCAGCCTTGGGACATACCAGGAAGCACATATAAAGGGCAAAATGTCCTTTGTTGCTGGGTGAACTGATGACATCTGGTTGCTTCTCCCCTGAGGATGAACCCTTCCCAAGGAGAACTGTAGTAGATGGATGTGTTGTTTGATCGCAAGTTTAAGGATAAAGGAACAAATTGCAGAATGTGAGGTGCTATAGAAGAGTCAAGAGACCAGCCAGGAGATATGCCCAATGCCTTCTGGGCCCATGTCATTATCTCTGAGGCCAGGAACCAGGCAGTAGAACTTCCCATCCAGCTTTACCAGAGAACCAAACTCACCACTTTGATCTCCAAAAGCATGGCTACATTATATTACTCTTTATATTTTCCCACTTTCTGAAGGGTCAGTCTGCAAGGTGGAAAGTAGGTCATGTGGAGCCTGGAAATGCATGTGGTTTTCAGTTCTCAGTGTTTGCAGAGCAGAAGAGCAGATGAGAAGGGGCTTGGCACAAGTGTTAGGTGAGCCATAGTGAACTTCTCATGGACAAATCCCACAGTTCACCGGAAATACACAGCCATGGCTGACCCTTAGCCTGTGTTAAAACTATGCTCAGGGATAAAGGGCCATCATGGCCACACATAGTCCTAATATTCCTTGGAGTTGTATGTACTCTGGTACTAGGATGTAATCAGTTCATCCCTGTGGCTTCCTTCTGTTTCCTAGATCCAATGTTACATCCATATTTGGTACATATCCCTCCTATAAATCCGAGCATCCTAGTGGTAAATACTGCTGTTTGTTAGAGTTGGTCCCCACCTCCCCCAACCCTCTTAGCTGTAAGTGTGTTGCTTTCAACCCATGACTGGATCAGTTTCTGGAACCCTCTACTGTTGGCCAGTTCTGTTGTCTGTAGGGTCCCCCATTGTCAGGATACTGCTCTTCCACTTGGGGGATCTTGCACTAGCTCTTACCCTGACACCTGTGTGGTTAACTGGTACCTCCGTATCATTCAGATTGTAGTTGCAAAAGTCAGCTTTTCAGAGGACACCCTGTAGTACCCAATCTAAAGTAGCCTCTCAGTCCTTATCCATCACATCACCCTAATTTACTTTTCTGCATAACACTACTTGCTAACATTGCTCCATTTATCTCTGTCTTCTCACATCTGAGATATCAGCTTCTAAAAGGACTTATGGAAATTGCTCATCATTTTCCAGGACCCGGCACCATGATAGGTGTTCAATAAAGATTGAATCAATCTCTTCTTGGATGCTTTGGACTCCTGTTAGATCAAACACCCCACCTATTGCATCAGTTGTAATTAAATCTGAAGTTCTCACATCCTCTGTTTTCAAGTTTCTGGCATGCCCTGACGTGAAGTCTGCCCAAAATAGGATCTTTTATGTTATGGAGAATCTGTACTCATCCGCTGCGTCTGTGGCCACCAGTTCATTTCACCTTTTAGATAATGATTCTTTCTCATCTTGTTTTCTCCTGAACCATTGGCTTTATTAGTGGTGATTGGCAGAGGGTGGTCCGTTTATGAGAAACACCTGCTTCCCACCTGTGTTCCCCTTCTGCCACCCACCATGAGCTTTGGATCCAGTGTGTGAAGCTGGTGGGCATCTTTCAGAGCTGAGCAGGCTTCCAGAATTTTCTCTAGGAGTCAGATCCAAACTGGCACCATATGGGTGACCATCTGTACATCATTTTGCCAGTACTGCATCAAACACATCTGCCAGCTTGCAAAGGAGACCTGGGGAGGCCTGGGGGCACCAAGGACTGACAGAAAAACTGGCCCAAGAGGTAGGCTGAACTAGAGGAAACAGTATCTACTGACTAGTCAGGTTATAATTTACTCGGGCTTCCTTCACTCAAGCATGAAACCAGCAAACACCAACTTAGAAGTCTGAAGTTTTCTTGCATCACTCCCATTAATTTACTGTGAAGAGACTGAACAAATGTGTCAAAGGTGATTTTACCTAACCCAGCATTAAAAAGCATATCCTGGTACATGCAAGTTCCCTTGGCAGGGTGAGGCCAGAATTTTGCTTCTAGTCCATTAGAGTCAATCATTCACCCAACACCTAGCTGGGCTATCATAGGTGCTAACTACCAAACATTTTTCCTTGGTCAGTGAGAACTGAGAGTCAACACATTTGATTGTCTGTGTCTGTTGGATATAATAGTTCGGCTGTAAGTGCTGGAAAATTGAGCTGAAGCTGCAGGAAAGTATTCCATGGCAAGGCATTTCAAGTTCCATATATGTTATTTGCATGTGTGATTCTGTCTTCTTAGTTCTCAATGACATTCACCCCAAGTTACTAGTTCATTGGGTCATTGGATTAATTGCCCCCCTGTCACTCTTTCATTTCTTTATGAATGCAATTGTTTGATATTTTTGAAATGTTTTAATAGGTGCTATCATGGGCCAAGGGTACAAAGTTAGCAGCATCCTTTCCCCAAGAGGACCCTTAACTAGGCAGTGGAGATGTACAGATAATACACACCAATAAGCCCATAAACAGGGGCCCTTATCCCAAACTTGAGGGAAAGAGAGGTCACAGAAACTTCTTAGAGAGGAATGAAACCTGCACCCAGATCTGAAAGAGTAAGGGAGAAGGGAAAACACTTTAAGCAAAGATAGCAGTGAGTGTGTGCAAAGGTTGCCTCTTACTGAGAGAATTAAAACCTACTGTGCACCATGAGCAGTTTCAGTAGGGCTGCAGCAGAAGCTGGTGGAGGTGCAAGGGTCTCATGAGGTTTTGAGATACTCTTGAGGGCTAGGGGAAGATCATCAGAGGCTTCAGAATCAGGCCTTCTGGGAAATGGTTCTGTAGTGTGGCAATGGGTGGGAGAACCTCTGGCTTGCAGTGAGGGCCCAGAGAGTCTGTTGGAGTGGTTGCTAGAAATGAGTGGAAGTGGGAGGAAGAGAGTGGCTGGGTTGAAGAGCTCTAAGGAGAAAATTGTAACTGATTGGATGTGGATGGGGAGGAGGGGAAAATGAGACTCAGATTTTAGGTTTGGGGAACGAATGGGTGGGGTACGATGAGTGACGATAAGGGACCCCAAGGAGGAGCAGGAGGGAGCTCTCTCTCTGCTATTTTTGCAGCTTCTGAAGAAGACCTGGATCTGCAGACAGCTCAGAAGGGCCTGGGCAGGATGTTTCATCTACAGGGGCTCCAAAGACCCCCTCCACCATCAGAAGCTGCTCCTGAACATGAGACTCCCGTCTAGTGCCCCTGGGAAGCTTGAAGGCATTGAGAGGGCCACACTGGATACGGAGGCCCTGATACTGCCCATGTTGGAGTGTAGTTGAAGTCACTGCTTGTGATCTACAAAGTGGTGTGTATGAACTACTGACTGGGTCTCTAAACCCTGACTGGGAATGATGGAAAGAGGTCATGATGTATGCTTGCCCTCACAGGGCCAGGTGGCACAGGTCAGGGGCAGAGCTTTGGCTGGAGGGTCTGTTCCCCCTGAGGGTCACTGGAGGAGATAATTCTGACTGTTAGCTGGGGACCTGAGTTAGCTCCTTGGTCATGTCGGAAGCTGAAGAGCTACTAGAGAGAAATCATATGGGTAGATTATACCAACCCAGGCTCCGCTTTCTCTGGAAAGCAATTTCAAAGCCACTTCATTCTCCACCTGCATTTGGCTAATGGCCTGATCGCAGCCACACTAATAACCTTCAAACACTCTCAAAAGTGGCCTTAGCTTTGCAAGATGCTGCCTCCCTTCCAGGGCCAGCCTGTCCCTCCCCCTTCTTGCCCGATTTCAGGCTTCTCTGGGGCTGCAGGGACAATAGCTGTTTATTTCTCCTAGGGCCCAACTTACTTGGAGGAGAGGCAGATGGCTGTGGGCTAATTCCTGAAGTTCACTTCTGGGGATCATCAGCCCCAGCTCCCAGGCTGACATTTCACATGGGGCTACAGGTCAGCACGGGAACAATTCCCATGAATATGGATGTGAGGATGAAGGCTCATAGCCTCTGTCCTGCAGGGCAAGGCTGTCACCCTGGATGGCAGTTTTGCTGAGATACAGGGTCAGAGGGAAGGGTGATCCCTGGGCTCCAAGGCAGGATGTTTTGAGATACTGGAAACTGGCTTCTTGGAAGAAGTTGGCACTATTAGGAGAGTCAGCACCCGGAGGGATTCACTGCATTGCTGCCTGGTACCGCCATTCTTTTCTTGCCCAACAGCTCAGTGAAGAGACGAATGGCCAAGGCAGTTTGGGGGCATTGAGGTGGCTGAGAATTTGGATGGTGAGCATCAAGGTGTCTCTGCAAGCCTGAAGGATTAAGCACCCTGACTTTATCCCGGGGTCATCTTTGTGCCTCTTTCTTTTTGTCCAAACCCCACACAACCTCCAGTAGTTGAGCTCATGCCCTGCCCACCATGCCTGGAACCCTCTCTGCTGCCCCTGTGCACACTGATCCATCGTCTGCTGCCTGCAGAGCCCGGTTTCTGCAATAGCCAGGCTGTGTGCTGTGCTGTGTGCTCCAAGGCTCAATGGTTGACTGCGGGCATGTCATTCACACACCAGTGTGAGAACTTTGTGATCAGGGGCAATGTCCTTTACTGAACCTTGCTGGTCTCCTGTGGCTAATGCTGGGCCGCCACCATGCCTACACCTCCTGGGCTGCTCATGGTCACTGGGACTGTGACACTCAGGCTGTGAATGCCTCGTCTAAGAGCAATGCTCCTGAAGACTGGATTGCAGTCTCTGGGTCTCTGAGTTCTCTTTCCCTACCTCCTTAGTACGTCTATAGGAAGGGAGGTGAATTTTGAACTTGGTTTGCTATTTGCGTGACTAAGCAATCATCCCACCTGGTCTGACAACCAGGACAGAGTGCTGCCTGTTGGTTTAATTTTAATGGTCTCTTGCAAGTGACGGGTGGCAAGTGACAGTGATGGCCAGGGACAATGATTGTGTATTTGGAGGCACTGAACCACTCAAGGGCTTCTTGAATTCTTTGTCTTTGCCAAGTCATTTCCTTTCCTTAAAAGTTCTGTCTGTATCCCTTTCATCAGTGTCCGCTTGACTAATGTCTGAATGTTCCTGTGAAGTCTCAAGCTCAAATGTCACCAATCTTTTGTAGTTTCTCCCAACCCTGAGACCCCAGAATTCCAAATGTCTTCTAGATAATTTTACTTTGACACTTCCATTTATGTGCCTGTCTCATGGACAAACTCCTGTGAACTCTTCAAAGGCGCAGACTCAGCCTGTGTCCACCTTCATACTTTCACCAGTCTGACATGCCACAGTGCCTGCCACATCATTCATAGGATCAGCTGGGGTGAATTCCAATGGCGTCTGGGAGCAGCTGAGATGTGTTAAGTAGGAGATGGATATATTTTTATAGTTCTGGGGGTTTTTGACCAGAGACAGAGATGTTAGTGCAAAAAGTCAAGGTCACGTTCTTACCTCCGCTGAGGCAGAGAAACGATGGAGAGAAGCAGAATTCACAGGATGTGGGGGGCAGGGAATGTGTGGGTGTGGAGGCTGCAGGAGGAACATTAGAGGTTGACTCTGGTGTTAGGAAGAGGGCTGGTGGGGTTTCAGCAAGGAAGACATGTTTTAAGGTTAGAGGAGGGTATGAGCGTGTCCCAGACTCGAAGACTATGAAAGTCTTTCCAATCAAAGAACAACTCAAAGTGCATTTCCTTCACTGGATTAGTAAGTATGAGGAATTTAGGAACTGAGGTGTAATGATCAGATAGAGCGACTATTATGGGTCGAAGAGAGAAGTAGGCAAGCCTGTCTGGCCCACCTGTAACATGCAGATAATCTAGCATCTTACAGTAAGAACCTGGGCTGTTTAGAGGTAAAGCCTTCTCACCCCTGGTACATTAGGAGAGTTTCATTCTGTGCCAATTCCCTGAGGCCTCTGTACTTGCCTTGAAGGTGACCTACTTCAGCTCCTTCATCTACTCACGGTGAACTGCAACTCTCAGGGTGAACTGCGACCATAGCAGAGACTTGTCTGCTAAGGGGCTACTCTCTGGTCAGATCACCTCCAGACTGAGCTGTTCCCGCATCCTTTGGATCTGAACATGGCAACTCAGTGACACGAGGGGTGGCTCTCTGCGGTGAGGTCTGTGGGAGGCTCCTCCAAGGACACTGGCCAATATTGGCCACCTTTTCTCAAGGCACATGTACCGTAGCTCCAGTGCCGTGGCCGACAGGTGTGACATGTGTCAGTACTTTTCCCTGAATGTGTTTGTATGGCAACCCTGGGCAACCTAACCCATCTTCCTTTAAATTGTACTCATCTTGATGCTCCTTGGTGGCATTCAGCTATTTTCATGGCAAGAAATGGTGTTGCACCAAAAAACATGTGTGCTTTTCACAGTGGGGTAGAAAGGGGCTAACCAGAGATGTGGGGAGGGTGGGAGAGGTAAGAGCAAGTGTGGAACTGGGGAGTGCTGCAGTGCGGTTAGAGAAATGGATCTCATTCCAGAGATTTTGCTTCGATGTCCAGAACTGAGACTGAACAGGCCATCCTGAACAGATGATATTTCAGCTGTATAGTGTATTTGATACAGGGTTGTTAGTGACTCAGGTAAAATTGAATAGGCGCCAAAATGCCCTGGTAGGTGTGGTCTGAAGAAGAAGCGAAATGTGCCAAAAGGTGGCTAAAAGGAAGGAGCAAAGAAAGGAAAAGGGTGAGATGAAAATGGTGGACTGAGAGAACAGGCCCACGTGGCCTGGCCAGGGTAAGCCCCCTGGAAGGCAAGGAGCCATGGTGACTGGCAGAAGAGTAGCTGGTGTGGAGAGCGTGGCACTGCAGCAAGGTGGCATAGTGAGCTGGTACCTGTGATCAGCAATTGTAGAAGAAATTTTAAGAGCCTTGGAGAAGTGGAGCAGCATGGACCACTGGAGAGAGAAGAAGAAAAGAGAAGATGCCGGAGAAGGACTGGACATTGCAGGGTGCCTGCCTGCAGGTTTGGAGGGGTGCCATCTCGTACATGTGTTTGGGACTTTTGGACAAAATGGTACTTGGGGTGAATAACTGCCACTTGTGGCTTTGAAAACTTTTTGTTTTTCCTGGTTAATTTCCTTGTAAATAAAACCCTGTTGTTTAAACTGCATTTGAGTGGCTGCTTCTACGTGTGGGTGAGAAGGATCCAGTAAAAAGCTGGGCGGCATTTAAAATTTATTTTTCCCCCCAGTGGCTTGCTAGTTAGCGACATCTGCCCCTTTTGCACCCGATTGCATATTTACTCAGAAATTTTTTGTATAGATACGAATTTTGCATGGTTATGAATATGGACTTTAGAATGAGAAAGTTATCGATAAAGCTGTGTCACTCTTGAGTAAGAGACAGTCTAGACCTCCTTTGTTAGCATTAAACAGTACACCTGCCTCTTATAGGCCCCTGTTGGGAACTTTAGGGAAGATATGTATAAAGAAGACTTTAATACACAAAATGGGGATTCAGTCTTGTGAGCCTGGACACCACCTGCCAGCAGCCTTCCTATTCAAGATGGCATGTATGGGTCCAAAAGTAAGAGGAATGAGTTCTCTGAGTAGGGCAAATGCTGTCACAAAACCCATGTATTTATTTCACCTGAATGGCACGAGCATCTTAGGTTCACAAATTAGCCCCAATTTAGAATTTGGTATAAGTTCACACATTAATTAAATCTGCTAGATTTTAAATCTTCTCTGAAAATCACAAATCGTTTGCAAGAGATAGTGGACAACAGGATGGGGGATGCTGGGGGCCTGGAAAGGGTAACTGGAGCCCTGGTGGTGAGGAAGAGAAGAGCCAGACCCCAGCTTTCCAAATCTCATGCGTCTTAGGACCATGGCCCAGCTCCAAGGACAGCCCTCCTTCGGAAATGGCACCCTTACAGAGCCTCATTTAGATGACATTTCTGTGAAAAGTTCTGTTCCAAATGGTTAAAACAGACAAAAGGGTTTATGCTTCAAGGTGCAGAAAGCACTCTGTGAGGCAACAGAATGTGATCTGTCTGCTGCTTTAATAGTGTATTAAAGGAAAGGCATTATGGTGTATTGGAGAACTGGTTCCTTCTGCTATACATGATCCTCATTTCTTCTATTCCGAGTGCACATTACAGGCTGGTGCTATTCAATGGAGATGATGCATGCACTTTGGGGGGGATGGGAAGCACGCCATCTTGTTTTGTTGTTGGGAACGCCCTATGAGGAAGCCCATGAGCCCATCTTTATTTAAATGGCCAGTGGAGTCATACCCAGGCCGGTTTTGTAGGGAGGAAATGTCCCAAAGAAAGACTCTGAGACAATAAAATCTGCCGCTTGCATGGAAAGCAAGGGAACATCAACAGGTGAGCTGCAAACGATGGAGAGCCTTTCACCCAGGTTCATGGAGACGAACACAGTGTGAGGCAGTTTGCCTTGAACCTTACTGAGAGGTTGAGTGACTGAGAGGTCAAGTCTCATCAGAGGCAGCCCCATGCAATGGTCTTTGAAGACCAGGGTGGGGAGCTTTAAGTCATCCTAGGGCACTTTCCCAGAAAAGAACAGGACAGAGGAGGAAGAGGAGATCAGAGAGCAGAACTCATCCAGCATAGGGGTGCAGTGAACACCACACACAGCAAGAGCTTCTGAATGGAACTGGCTTTTGTCACCAGAAGTGGTGGAGGGGACAGAGAGGTTCATCTGGATACTTCTGAGGGCAATCTGGAGGAAGCTGGTGACAGTCAGTCCCATAGAGTGCTAAGTGGTTGGTTCAGGACCTATATCTTCTATCAGAAGGTGTGGTCTTTGAGCACAACAACCACTTTGACTCAACTCTACAAGCTTAGCAGCTCCCACAAGCTGCCAGTTGGCCAATCCCAAAGAACATTTGTGCTCTTACATCTCCCAGAATGAGGCCATCCATCAGACCTACGCCCAGGGTCATTTATTTGTCCTGTGTCATTCTGACTTACCTTCTTTGGGGGAGATGTCAACTCCTCTTTCTTCTTTGTGGAGCCAGTTGCTGGGTGGTCATCCCTGTTCTGCCATCCCCTATAAGGCTGGGCTGCAGAGGGCATGGGGGGGGGATGGGGGCAGCAGGGATTGGGATGGCACAGAACACTGTAAGGGAACTGGCAGAGGTTCTGTGGTTCACCAGCTGGCACCATGTGGGAGAGCCAAAGAGAAAGTTCATTTTTCCTGCCTAAAGCTCAGAGCTGAACGCAGGCATGAGTACAGTGCTCCAAAGGCTTTAGAATGAGAAGTGTCAAGGTCACCTCTATGCTGTGGCTGACTTGGAACGGGCCTTGCAGATGGTATGTGTGGGGTGGGTGGGGGTGGGGTCAATCATTGGACATGCCCAGACAGCTTATAACATGCCTACACAGCAGAGCACGAAAACAGTCAGTGATACAGTTTGTAATTTGTCTTAGGCTTGATCCCAATGTTTTCCTTTTGTTTTCTGACTTGCATCATGTGCAGGCTCAGTGAGTCCACTTTGGCAAAGTCTTGCATGACTAGAAGGATCTGACTACTTGGTAGATGAGTTCATACTGTGTGTTGTCTCTGTCTGTGTGTGCGCAAGAGTGTGTATGTATGCATGAATGTGCTTATGTGCACACACACCTACATGGAGATCCTTAATCCCATATTAGTTTCTTGTGAGAGTGGCAAGCAGAAAGTCATCAGAAGGGGTTGGAATTCACTTAAGGAAATTCTGGGAGCAGCCAGACTTCAGTGTTCATATCTCAGCTCCCTTTACTCTGGGAAGATGAAGTTGGCATCTTTGATTGTGGAAGAGATGGACAGGAGTTCACCTGTTCTGTCGAACCCTCTTCCCACAGAGTTCTTAGATTTAAAGAGCATCTGATCCAGTGGTTCCCGTCTGACTGTGAGTGTTCCTGAATCATCTAGAATGACTGGATTTTTAGTTTTATTGAGATTTAATTGACAGATTACATTCATTAGTTTATTGTGTACAACATCATAATGTGATACATATATATGCAAAATGATTACCATGATAAGTTTAAGTTTAATTAATATCCACCACCACACAGAGTAATCACTTTTTTTTTGTAATGACAACTTTTGAGGTTTACTTTCTTAGCAACTTTCAAATATACACTAGAGTATTATTGACCATAGTCACTGTTATATCCTCCTGGTTTATGGTTTACTCAGCTTATAACTAGAATTCTGAATGCAATCATGAGTTCTACTGCTAAGGGCTCAGGAGTGAGAAGTGCCAAGGTCACTTCTGTTTTATACATTTCCCCAGCCACTCTGATTAGTGGTTGCCTCTGGAAACCACTGATCTGTTCTATTTCTATAAGTTCAGTTTTTCAGATTCCACAATTAAGTGAGATCTTATAGTATCTCTTATTTTTACTTAACAGAGTGCTGTCGAGGTCCAGCTCTATTGTCACAAATGATAGGGTTTCCTTTTTATGGCTACATAATACTCCATTGTAGATACATACCACATTTTATTATCTATTTGTCTATCTGTGAATGTTAATCCATTCATCTGTCAATGTCTTAGCTATTGTAAATAATGCTGCAATGAATGCAGGGGTGCAGGTATCTTTTCCATATCTTTTCCTTTTTTTTTTTTTTCTGTTTCCTTTGGGTATACAGCCCGAAAAGGAATTGCTGGAACATGTGGTCATTCCAGCTTTAAAATGTTAAGGAACTCCCTGTAGGGTAAATGAATTGGTCAGGCTTTTTCCTCCATTAGCCTCTATGACCAGCACCTGTGGTATTGTACCCTCCCCATGTTTGTATATGTCTGGACCAGTGGTTGTGTAAATATGTGAATGGGCTCACCTGGACTTGGGGGGAGATTAAAGGGTGACATCACCCTGGGGTGCAGAGAGCATAGGGGAGGGGAAAAGAGAGCATGAAGAGACCATTAGAAAATGCCAGAGGGAGAAAGAGGGCAGAGAAAGAGTGTGAAGATTCCTGGGGTGTTGGGAGCTCTGCCTCCCAGCATCTTTTGGACTGGCCCTGCCCTGCCTGGTGTGTCTGTGTAACTGCTAGAACCAATAAAGAACCAACACAGATTGGTCTGCCTATGCACGACAATTGGTGTCACAATCAAGATGGTTACATTACACCTTTATACATAGGCCCTGCACCGACTCACATTTCCTCAAGGGTGCACAAGATTTCCTTTTTCCCCACATTCTCGCCAATACTAGTTATCTCTTGTAGTTTTGATGATAGTCATCAAAAAACCGATGTGACTGATATCTCAGTACGGTTTTTATATGCGTTTCCCTGTTGATGATTTGCATGTCTTCTTTAAAGAATGTCTATCCCGGCCCACTGGTCACTTTTCACTGGAATTGATTTTTCTTTCTTTTTTTTTTTTTTTTTGTTTACTGAGTTTCATGAGCTCTTAACACACATTTTATTCTAACCTCTTATTGGATGTATGATTTATAAGCCTTTGCTCCCTTTTTGGTAGGTTATCTTTTCATTTTGTTGACAGTTTTCCTGTGCTGTGTAGACAGAACTACTTTAGAAAAATAAAGGTTGTTGGGAATTTTCTCAAATTTTCTGACTTGGAAACTCTGTAGGTCAGACTTGACACTCTCTTCATTTTTAATTTTTGACCCAGGTGAACTGGGTCTCCCGAAGGCCATGTGACTGATGGTGGCAGATCCAACCCTGGGAACTGAGTCTTCTGATTCCAGATGTTCCTGGAGCTAAAAGCTTTGGGAAACAAGCCGACTATTGAATGGATGCAAAAGAGTGTGTTGGGTGGGTCTTTTATCCTGCAGACCACTAATCCACTTAATTTAATTAGTTTCCTATAAGAGGGTCTTAAGGTTTGAATTCCCAGAGTGAGCAGAGATGGCTGAAATGGACCACTTGCTCTGGATGACGGACACCTGCTGACCCTATTTCTGACCCTAGGCAGGATTCTCAAGTCCTCTGTGGCTCCCTTCCTCTGCTATCTCTAGGAACCAGTCTTGTTCTCTTGGTGATGTAGAAATCTGACTTGAATCCATGCCTGGTCTATAACACTCTCTTCTCCCTCCATCCCTGCCACAGCTCTGTGAACTTTATGTAAATCAACTGATATTTCTGGGCTTTTGTTTCCTATTCTGTAGAATGAATGCTCTGAGCTAGTTGATTGCTAAGGGATTTTTTTTTTCCAATCTGATATTCCTGGAGGCATGGGAGACTCAGTTTACACAGACAAAAATTTATCACAGGACCCCCTGATTTTACTGGAAAGCATTCATTGGGCTTTAACTCACGTGGAACTCAGGTACTAGACAGGAAATGTACAAGATGATTCTGGATTACCTTGTCATAACAGATAGCAATGAATCTATCAAACACCACTACGATCATGTCTAAGGGACTCAGGAGTCAACTTGAAGATGCTCTCACTGGCCAAAAATAGGCTCTTCATACATCAATAAAGATAATAAATGTGCAGGGTTGAACTATCTCAAATACATTTACATTCATGAATTCATAATGATGCTTAAAAAACTCCAATGATTCGGAACTTCTGAGTTTTGAGGTTGCTAACTTAGAGAGTCCCTGACCCATCTCCTCCTTGACCTGGTTTTCATGGGTTTCTCTCTACCCTAGACCCCTTATTCCCTGGAGCCTGGCCCAGGACTTTGCTTCTGGGTGGCATTCATTCCTCCCTCAGTCCATGTTAATCTGTTTAGAGAAAGCATGGAGAGCTCCAGAGTGCTGGCCATGTGTGCACAGCACTGGTTGCTAATTCAAGGAACATTTTCCTGGCTCTGACATGCACCTTTGCTCTCCTTGGATTCCCAGGACAGAGCTGCCATGGGATGGATGGGTCATGCATTCTCCTCAATGTGCAAGTTCTGTGTGGTTTTCCATCAAGGGTTCATAGATTTGGGGGGGTGTGTAAAAAGATGACGTTTTTACAAACCAAATGTCCCAAAACAGATGATTGGCTAAAAAAATATGTGGTACATATGCACAATGGAATACTACGCATTCATCAAGGAGGACAAACACATGTCACTTGCAGCAACCTGGATGGAACTAGAAAGATTCATATTAGCAGAAATAAGTCAAAAAGAAAAAGAGAAGTATAGGATGGTCTCACTTATATGATGGATATGGGTAAAAGCAAGCAAACAAATAAGAAAAAATGAAAACAACCAATGAGACTGAACCATGGAGCAAGAGAGGAGGAGGGGGAAACAGGTGGGGGAGGTGAAGAGCACAAAAGATCAGGATAGTTAACAAATGTTCGTGAAGTGGGAAAGCCCCGGGGTACACAATAATGGACTAATGTAATATAAATATAAATATACATATATATGCAAAAAAACCACAACAACACATTTACCAGATATCGGTAGAGAACAACGGGCCAAACAACCAACAACTGAACATCAACTTAACCAACCAAAAAATTGCAGAAAAATGGGAGATGGAGTGACTGGAGGAGGGATACGGAGGGGGGATACTGGGGGAGGAGGAGGGATCAATTAATGTACAAATGTGACAAATCAATAAAATGAATTTTTCAAAAAAATAAAATAAAATAAAGATGATGTTTTTACTGAAGAAGTAAGATCAAGAGGAGCTGGGTGGACTCCAGACCCTGACCCTCCACTTTCTCACTAGGCCTAGGTTTCTGTGTACCCACACAAGCAGCTGAGTGTGTTGTGCTGGGGAGAGAAGCCAAACACAGAAGGCCACGTGCTGGATGATTCCCTCAGGTGCTTTTCTGAAAAAGGCAAAACTTTAGGGTCAGAACACAAATCAGTGGCTGCTGTGAGAAGAGGGGATCAACCATGAGGGACAGGAGGAAACCTTTGGGGGTGACAGGATTATTTTTATCCTCATTTGTGGTGGTTACCTCGCTTTGTCAAAATCCATAATACTCTATAAGGTAACCTTTACTGTTTGTAAATGATATCTCAATAAATAAAAGAAAAATGAAAAGCACATCCACTCACTACTGGAACAGAAAGCCCTTAAGGCCCCTCTCAGAGCTAATTGTCCCTCATTCTCTACGGAGGGGGAAGCAGCAGAAAGAGTTATCCAGGGTCTTCTCTCCTTTTTAAACTTTCCTCCCCGCTTTGCCCTACTTCTTGCCAATCAAAAACAGTCCTATTATGAATGTCACGGGGGAAAGAGGAAAAACAGGCTCTATTGTCTTGATTGGCCACATTAGGAGTGAGACCATGCCTTCTGTGAGGGAACACGTGTCCTTGGGCTTGAGGACATGTGTAACCCCACAACTGTGCCCACCCAGTCTGAGGGCTGAATCACTGGCTCTGAACGGAATCTTTTCAAACAGGAGCTCAAAATCCAGACCCCAGAAAGTGGCCAAAGAGGCCTGGAGCTCTAGGTGGAGGGGCAGAATTCCATTCTACATCCGGGATCTGAAGGCAGAGCCCCAAGTTACTGTTTACTGTGGCCCAAGCAGGATTATTGATTGAGGCCATCCTAGTGACATGTGGTGAGGCGACCAGGCTTAGCTGGGAAGGAGAGAGCGCATGGCTTGTCACAGTGAGAGAGCAAGTGGGTTACCTGGCAGGGGGAGTTGGTGCAGAGGGGCTGGTGCTGGGGGCAGGGTGGGGAGGTGGGGGGGTGAGGAAAGCTGCCCAGCAGGGATTTGCAACCATGTTCTACCTTCCTTGCCTCTCAGTGACCAGCTCAGATGCAGCGATAGCTAATCCCACACTCACTTTGTGAGCACATACTATGTGCCAGGCACAGACTAACCCTCTGTATTAATTTATAACAATCACAAGACTTTGAAATGCTGTCTTAAGTTGAGGAAAGTAGCACTCGCACTAAGGTGAGTGGCTGGGCCTCTCCAATAAGACGCTGTTTCTCTGTTTCATGCACCGAAATAAGAAGCCAGACCTGATCGAGCTAGCCCCAAGGTTCTGAGCATCTGTGCCTTAAGGTGTCAGGAGCATGACAACAGCTCTGCTCCATGACATGCCAAACTACATTCCCCATCAGAGCCCCATAACATGAGCCAGACTTGCAGCCTCTCTAGTCCAGGGAGCCCCTCAATGCATGGGGTCTGGGAGAGATTCTGCAGCTCCCACTGTGAGTACTTTGGGCTGAGTACAAGCAAAAGGGCCTAGCCACGGGCATTGGAAGTCTATTCAGGAGAGTCCGGTGCTCAGGCTGGGTGATCTGCAGGGGCAGGCAGACTGAGGGAAAGCCAACCAGGAGAACTCTGCCCCCACAGGGACTCCCCACGCCTTGTATTTGGAGGTCACCCCCTGCTAGGCCGTGCCTAGGATCAGACACCTATCAGATGCCCTGATGGTCCCTTGGAGGCTGGGACCAGTGAGCGATTAGAAGCTGGCACCAAGGGAAGGGATAGTCTCATGCCCTTTGTGCTAGAAGTCTCCAAGACGTCAGTGTGGGGAGAGAAACCTCAGTTAAGATCGATGTGGGACACTCTTGGGTGAGCACGGCCTTGGTGTGAGAGCTGGCAGCTCAGTCCTCACTTCCCCCTGGACCTGCATCAGACCTCCATTCTCGGTGGTCAGTAGGAGCTGCGTGCGCACAGTGACAGCTTGCTAAACAAAGAATCTGGAAACAAGCCAGATGGCTCAGCTGGTAGGAGGAGCTCCAGGGTCCCTGGAGGTGGTGGCCGTGATCAAAAAGGACAGGGAAGCATGCCTCTTTTGTGGTGCGCTGGCACCACCAGACAGCGGGATCCATGATGGACATGACACTTTGGGCGCTGTGACCTTGATCTTGACCTCTCAGGACAGGACTCTTACTCTGGGGTGTGGCCCAGGGACTGGGAGACAAGTTGTTTCCAAGGTACATGTGACTGAGGACCCCTTCACATACCTCTGAGATCATTTCTACTTTGGGGAGCAACATTTGCCGCTGAAGCCAGCTGTGAGGTGTCAGCCTATTGTTAATAGAGGGATGACAGTCGTGTGGTACCTTCCCCCGTGTTCTCATTCTCCTGTCAGCCTGACTTCCAGGCTTGCAGAGTCGCGCTGCGTTGGTGTTAGTGGGAGATGAGATTGTTTGTCTCTCAGGAAACCAAGACTCCCCGTAAAGAGCACTGTCTGCACACAGCAGACTTCAACCTTGGCACTTTATTCAACAGCATCAGAGTGATGGCTGCCCCACTGCTGAGCCTGTCAGGCTGCCGGGCTTTGCAGCTGCACACAGAAAATGGGGCGTAGACCCCATTCAGACAGGAGACCCTGATAGAGTCAGGGATCTTGGCATCTGGTGATGCCACCATCCCAGCCTACAAGGGAGGGTCTCACGCCCCAGATTGCTGGCTTTCCCAAACCTTCTAGGTCCTGCTTGGGATAGGGTGGGGTGGGGTGGGGGAGGTGGAGAACAGGTCACAGGTATGTGTGTGTGTGTGTGTGCATGTGTTTTAGTGGTGCTGGGTGGGGAGTATGGGAGCAAGGAGTGGGGAGTAATGGTTGCTATTTTTCCTCATGGAAAATCCTGCCCCCACGCCCCCAAACCAAGGAGTCACACAGCATTTGTTGGCTTATAGTGGGTTCAAGTCATTTATTTTCAGACCAGCATGTTTGGTTCTGGGGTCCAGTCCCCAAAATTCCAAAAAAAGAAACTAGTAAGAACCACATGCACTATGAGAAGGCCGTTCTGACGTGTCTGTGATCATGCAGTGAGTGGGCGGAGAGTACAGAACAGGAGCCCTCGGGCTTGGAGCACAGCCGCCTGCCTTCCTGACAGCCCACCATGCCGACTCGACTGGAGCCCTGGCTGGGGCTGGGGAGAGGGCTGAGGTGGGGTCGTTAGGACCCTGTGCCCTTATTGCTACATTTGCTACTTTGCTACTGTATGACCCCAGGGTTGGGCCCCAAGGATGCCTTGTCACTGGGTGGTGCTAATGAGTAGGCTGTCAGCGTCTGCCGTTGCTATGGTTACACAAGCACAGACCTCTCTTTAGAGGGTCCTGTGGTGAGTTATCAGGGATTCATTTGGCCACTATTCATCTAGGCCACACATGGTCCTCATTCCATACTCAATTCAGCCAGTTCCTTTGTAGGCCGGTAGCACACTGTCCGCTCGCCCACCCCACCCCTCCACCCCAGCCAGGTTTTCCTGCTCCTGGACTTGCTGGAACACTTTCTTCTGGTAGGTTCTGCAAGACCCAAAGACCAGCAACCTTCAATCCACTCTAGCTCCTGGGAGGGCTTCCTAGTCATGGCGTTTGCAGCTCCTGCACTTGGAGCTGAATGGGAGTGTGTTTTCGGAAAATGTCAATTCTCTATGACCAGCCTGGGGGGCCAGGCAGGCGGCAGGCTCCTGCCTCAGTGTCCTGTTGGTGAGGTAGTTTGAATGCACCAGAAATCTTGCCAGAGGAAAAGCCTCTGGGACGTATCCCCTATGTTCACGGTTCAAGAAACATCTCCTGGTTGTGAGCGACCGCTCAGGGGCTGGCCTGGCCCTGGGCTCCTCCCCAGTAGGGGCCTGGAGCCTAGCCCAGCAGACTGTACTGGCATCTAGGCCCTACTGGCACCTTCTTGGTAGAACACTGCCTCACTTCCTGGAAGCACAGGAGCCCTCTCCCCAGCCCAGACAGGCCCTGCTGCCTTGGTCAGGCCTGTGGTTGCTGCTGGGTGTTTACACGTGCCAGCCTACACGCTTCACTTTTCCCATGTAAGCAAAGGCTATTTTAGTCAGCTGCCTGATGCCTGGTGCCTGCGTGTCTGGTCTGACGGGTGGATGGTCATTTCTAAGGCTGCCCTGATGCTTTGGCCGACATGACCTCTTCCCTGTGAGGTTTCATCAGAATTCCAGGGTCCACACCCAGTCGGGTCAGTCAAGGCAGGACAGGGCAGAGAACCATCGTCCATCTGGCTGCAGAACTACCTTCCAAAAGCTAACCTGGTCTTATCCTTTGACTGTATCAACCAGGTCAGTGGGGGCCCAGGCAAGACCAGATTTTCTAAGCATGCTTGCAGTCTGAGGCCTGCATGGTAGGCTGACTGTGGATTGCCTGATTAGGCAGAGCAACCCTATGATACCCCCACTGTTTGGGATAATCTACTGGGGAGCACGCAGTGGTGATTAAGGGCTGAGCATGCCTCCTTGGGAGGTAGGAAGGGGTATTGCTCAGGGTTTGAAAGCCTCTGAAATGCCCTTTCTTCTGTTGAGCTTGCTGAGCCTGACCTCCTCTCTGATGTCCCCAGAGGAGCTTGGGAGCCTCCAGCCTCCTCTATCTCATGGCCAACAGTCCACTTGGCTCTGGATGTATCCTCTGAGGATCCCCAGGTCAACTTTCAGGTCAGTATCATTCAGCAACTGGGGGTGGAGGAGCTGACCCTGCCCTGCCTGCAGCTTCTGGGGAAGGGGTAGAAGGCAGCCAAGCCCTGGCCTTGGACAAGTGAGGGCACCAAGGCGCCTTCTGGAATATCCTTTGTCCACATACCCTGTGCTTCTATGACAGCACAACCTGGGGCCTAGCATGGCTGAAGTTCCTATGGGGAATGAACTTGGACTGCAGGTGGTTCTGAGATAGGAGGTCCATGTGACCAGCAACGGGGTTAACAAGACAAAGGGTAGAATAAGGAGAGGAGGCGTCAAGAGATCCCATACTATGGGACAGGGCTTCATTTCACTCAATGACTCATCATCTAGTTACTGGGTGTCTGCCAAGTGCCAGGTTGTGTGAGGTCGTGCGGATCGAGGGCGTGGGAGTCCCTGACAAGAATCTGGGTCTGCATTGCCACTTTTGGAGATCCTCTGGGGACTCAACATATGTCATCTCTCTAATTTTCACCGCACCGCACTGAGAGAGCAACTACTGGCTGGGGAGTGGGGGCAGGAAGACGCTGAGGGTGGTGGTCAAGGAGCCACGAGGGGCAATGCTAATCTGGCCTGGTAATGCCCATGGTGGCTCCCATGGGAGTTATGGAAGACTGGTGCCATGGGGACAGACCCCTCCCGAAGCAGATGGGTGATATGGAGTGGAGGTGGGAGGTGGAGAGTCTGTCTCAGGGGATCACCCAGGAGGCAGGGTCTGCAAACAAACATATGAGCCTTTGGTCACCAGCTGGGGAATTTGCCTACATGAGTAAAGAGAGGCCACTGATCATGTTTTTGCTTCTCTGTTTTCTGTTTATATGCTCCCAAGGGAGATGTTCCACCTATGGCCAAAAATAGATCCAAGGAGGAGTCACAGCAGGTGGGGAGTGAGTGTCTGAATTCAAAAACATGTCACCTAATACAGCTCTGTCCAGAGGCTCCTGGGAGTCACAAGGAGGACAGTGATGATGAGGAAAGTAATAGCTACCATTTGCTAAGCACCTACTATGGATCAGGCACCTGACTCGGTGCTTTACATGTATTGCCTCACAGCTGGGTTGTTGGGTAGCCATTTTGACACACACACAAAGGGAATACAAGTGGGCTTTTGCAGGTTGTTCTCGGTGTCTGGCATTGCTGGGTAGGTGCCTCTGCTGGGCTGTCAGAGAACCATTTGGGTGGTCTCTCCACAGCAGATTTTGCCTCAGCTCCCAACAAGATGGAGACAGGCCACACCCACCAGGATGCCAAGTTGATGTGGAGATGCCAGCCGTGCCGCCCAGCCTCCCCCCCCGGCCGGGAACCCTCCCAGCATCCACCTGGGGCTGCAGAGTGGAATGGCCCCCAAGTTCATGGCCATGTTTATTTTGAGTAAAACATGAGGGAACAAACCAAAGAGCAAGGGACACAAACAGGATAATTTACGAAATAGTAAAATTTTAAAAGTTGGTCACCAGAACCCCCATGGCTGTGAGACAGCCCGCTTTGTCATCTGCATGGGTGTTTCCTCTGGTGTTGGACCCGTGAGACATTTGACAGGCCCAAAGGGCAGCCACCAGGCCTGCGGAGACCTCTTCGAGAGCTGGCCTCAACAGAGGTCGAAAGAACTTGACAGGAAGCCATCCAGCCATCTGCCAGGCCGCTTGGGGCCGCCGAAGTGACTGGGACGTGAGGGTGATACTTGGTGCCGTTACAAACCGTTACACCAGGGTGTCCACAGAGATGGGGGGAGGCGGGGGGCAGTCAGGACACAGTGGCTGCAGTTATGGTGGGTGCACCAGAGAGGCCGTGGGGAGGGGGCTTAATACTGGGTGTGCTCAGGGCCCTTGGTCCCTCTTGAGTTTGCTGGAAGGCATGATCCCCCAGATGGGAGAGGAGTGATGCTAATAAGAATAGAATCTCAAGTGATTGTCACAACAGGAGCCCGGAGGCATCCTCCTCTGAATGACTTAGGGACCAGGACCTCTCAGAGACCAGGGTGTCAGAGCACAACTGTACAAGGAAGAGAGGGTTGTAAACACGGGCCTTGTGCGGCCCGACCCCAGGCTTTGTGGACACTTTGTGGTCTCCCGTTCTGTTGGCCCTCTGTGTCTCCCTGCCAATGCCCTTCACCATCCTCACTCTTTTTCTTTCACAGTGACCAGATCCCCCCGTAGGGAAACTCTGTCTGCAGAGGTGGAGCGCCGCCGCCTGTCCACGAGGTCCTCGGGCCCGGGCCCTGGGGAGGGGACCGTCAGGAGGACTGCATCAGGCCGGTGAGGCGCTTGCCCGCCAGCGACTTTCCCTGCAGAGACAGGCGACAGAGAGGCACACGTAGGTGCACACACACAGGGACAGAGACAGAGAGCCAGGTAAGTGAAATTATTGCTGCACCACCACCAAGGCAAACGACCTGGCTAACAGACCCCCTTGACCTTGGGGGCTGGGTGCCTGAACTGCAAAACATTGGAGCAAGCAGGACACTGGGGCTGGCTGGGGAGCATGGGTGTACGGTTGGTACTTTTCTTGGGGTGAGGGAATTTTACTTACCCAAAAGCAAACATTTAAACCCTTGGGTAGAGTGTCTCTCAGAGTTTGTGGGTTTCCCCTGAATTTGAATTCAGACAACGAGGGTTAATGTGGATTGGGGAATAATAAGATCAGGAGGTGGACCGACTGAAACAGATGATGGCTGAAGATCTGAGTGACTAGAGAAGGAACAAAATTATAGCAAGAATGCAGAAGAACTAGGGTTCCAGCTTGAATGCAGGACCAAGTTGTCCTTGGGAGAGACACCAGGCTTTGGATAGCCTTGACTTTGGTCTGGGACGGTGGAAGAATGCAGCATTTGCCAAGGTCTGGAGTCTGGGCTATGACCAGGTGCCACCACAGGACCCAGGGCAGAGCACATCTGCATCTGCATTCCTGGCTGCCCATCCATCGTACCCAGGGATTAAGACTATGACTTTATTGGGAAGCCTGCATGCCTTCCACACCCAACCTTCCCAGCAGTTCTGTCTGAAAACTAAAAATAATGTACCAGACCTGGAGGCCGGTACATGGGAAACAGAGGCCCTGAGGGAGACCAACTGCTCACGTGCCCAGAAAGAGTTGGCCGAGGAGCCTGTGACATGACACGGGGTGCCCAGGAAGGGATGAAGAAGACAAGCAGGCTAATTTCTTTTGACATGGTCTGTGGCTACTCCCTGCTCACCCACTCCAGAAATCCATAGCATCGGACAGGGGCCCGGTGGAGAGTAAGGCTGCACCCCAACAGATTGATCACTGTGTCTGAGAACACACTCAAAGCCCATCCTGATATTGACAGTGGGTCAGCGACACCGTGGCCATCTGCAGAGGGCAGCATGTGATTGCGGGTCTGCACGGGCAGCAGCTGGGATTGCAAGGGCCAGTGATTCCTCACGTTCATTTTCAAGTGGGGGTTGAGGGCCCATCGTGTTTGCTGGACTTGGCTGCGTGTGAGCTGGATATAATTAAAAAAAATTGATTCCGTTTGTAAACCTGTGAAGTACTCAATAAACCTGCAGATTGATGAATTGATAGATAATGGGTATAACTGATACACAAGCAACAGTGCTGTGAGCTTGCTGGACATAGGACAAAGTGTCCTCTGGTGTGGTTCCGCATGGAGGGACAGGTCTAGCCACTTTGAGAATTCTAGTAACTTGGGTGGGTGCTTGCCCAGAGATGGAATTGTCCTCAGAAGCTCTTGGAAAGTCTGCATCTACCTCTTTTGGTTCTTTCCACCTCTCCTTTCTTTCAATTCCTATTTTCACCGTGAGACAAAACTTACGTTTCTCTCCTGTCTTACAAGAACATTCACGTGTGCACACAAAATCTCATCAGCAACCTTATCTGAATCTTCAATGACACAAAACTTCACCTGCAGAAAACAGCTCTCTAGAGGCTACGAATTTTGTAATCAGATTTTTCTTTTTTTCAATCCAAGAAGGTTATTACAAGGCGAGTCTCTGCCAGTCATGAAAACCAGGCTGGTGAGAGCTGTGTAGAGCAGCTTTGGTGGAACCATAGCTGGCAGCTGGCAGAGGCTGACCACACATAGAACCAGGACTGCCCTTTTTTAGATGGCCCCCTGGCACGTGCCATTCTGCTGGTTCACCTGGGAGCTATGTCGTCTTGGTCCAGGCTGGAAGCTTGGTGCAGACTGGAAACTTAGGGTTGATGTATAAGGGCTGTTCTGGGGAGACTTGGAGCTGATGTATCTCTGGACCTCCTAGCTAAAGAGCTCTTTCGCCCCTTCTCCCTGCACCCCTGCACCCACCTATTTCCCCACATCCCCACATCCATCCCTGCTCACGGAACAGGCACCCAGGAACTGCACTTCCCTCTTGGGTGTTACTTAATGCTGTGCTCAGGTATGGACTATACTCCCTCCTTCCATTCTCCACCACGAGGGCCAGAAGTGATGTACCCTGTGCTCAAACAGAGGCCCTGGGCTTTCCATGCAAGGCACTGGGGCTCTGATTTAGCTAGCCATGTGAAAAAAAGAAATCACCAGAGCTTCTGACTAACAGTCCATTGCCAGTGGGGATGCTAAAAGCCTGGAGACAAAGAAGGTGAGGTTTACCAGGCATCCAAGCCCTCATTATAGCTTCATCCTTGCTAGTGAGGTCATTTTGGCTGGAGAGGGAGCCACGGGTTGCGGGAGGTTGGAGTGTCTATTTCTGGAGGGCCGTGTGTCTGTCTATTTGCTGTGGGTGAGTCTGGCCTGGAGGCCACCCATCTTCCACCCCTCCTGGTTCTCTAGAATGGGCTAGGCTGGACTCAGAGGTGCTAATTAATCTTTTCCTGCCTAAATCCTGGAGCTCAGCCTCACAGCCCTCACTCCCAGGGCTGAGACTAGCCAAATGCCTGCCTCTTCCCTCCCCCAGCTGCTTCCCTGTCTCAGGACTCGGGGCTGGTGGGTGCAGCTGACAGAGAAAACACCCTGCCTTCACTTCCAACCTCTCAGCAATCCAGGTGGTGCTCCTTAGCATTTCTGTCTCCCTCTCCTCATTCCTGCAGTCACGCATTTACCAAATGCCAGTCCTGCTGCTCGAGGTGGTTATGTGGGTTCAGGTCGGCTTGGGAGGCAGCTCAGCCCAACTCGCAATCTGTCCGCTACAAGTGACCTCCCAGGTGAGGATGGAAGTGGTTATTCAAGCAGGATGCAGGCAGGGCTGGATGCCTGGCCTCTGGCTTTGGGGAAGAAATCCTGCAATCACACTGGCTCAGCAGCCTGACACCCTCTGAAGAGCAGAGGCTCCTGTAGCTTTCAGGGATCAAAGTGAAATCTGACAGCAGAGGCTACCAGCATTTAGCCAGAGATGTGCTGTCCCAGAGTCTAGGCTGCTGGGGGCTGTCCAGGACCTCTTGAGCTAGTTGCTGTGCCTGGGAACTCCTGTCCTGGCCATCTGGGGCTCTCTCCTCTTTCCTTTTCACCTCCAGCCCAGCCTCCAGTTTGCATGCTTCAGAAGGAACGGGGAGTGGAAATGCTGGCTCTGCCTGGAGTCTTGCATGGTTACAGGGAAAGCAGTTTTTTTCAGGCTGTGAATGTGTGATGTTCCTTAGTGCTGGTCAGTTGGGAACAGATCACAGTACCAGGAAACTGCAGCCAGCTCAGCCGGAGGCCTTGGCGTAGCTGAGCGAAGCAGCTGAAGGTGGCTGAAAAGGCTATTTGCAGGCAGTCTTTGTCCGAGTGAAAAATTCTACAGTGATTAAGAACTGAGCTGCAGAAGGTACGTTCCAGAGATACCAAAGCTTTGCATACAGACAATGGACTTTTGACCTTTGAGATATTTGGCAAAGTTTAATCCAATGGCATTTGGGATCCTTCAATTTCATGGACCACGAGCTCAGTGCTGGACTCGCAAACACCCACACATTCAATTCCCGCCCCCCCATTCTGACTAATCATTTAAACTCTGTGGCCATCTTGATAGCCAGAAGCCTGAAGAAGAAGGTTGTCATGGACTCCTTTGTTTCTAAAAGGAAAGGCACAAAAGGAACAGCTGCCTTTTGTGTAGCACTTTAAGAAGGATCAACATGCTGCTGACATGCTGTGGCTCTGTGCATTGCACTTCCAGATATTAATCAACAAAGCATGCACGGTCGGGTTGCCAAGAGCTCTCGCCACTTACTTACCTGGGAGACTGCAGCTAAACTCATTGGCTGGGAGAAGGGCTGTGGCTCAGAGACTAGCCCTGGGGGTCAGAGGGCATACTGAGGGCAGCATAGAGCCAACCAAGCACTAGGGGTTCTGGCAGGACCCTTTTCAACGTAAAGGGAGTAAAGGCAGTTGACTTGCTGGTGAGGTTTTCTTACTGATTTTCCCAGATGGTCCAGGACTAAATTTTCAGACCTCAAGTCCAGCAAGTCAAATTCAGGCTACTTATAGGGCTAGAAATCGACTGTGGTTGCCCATAGGGGAGAGGATGAGATTAGAAAGGGGCATGAGTATGGTGATGGGTGTAGGTGATAGTGGTGCATGTATTGATTTGTCCAATACATTGAACCACACAGTTCAGATCTGCTCATGTTGCCATATGTAATCAAACCACAGAAGAAAAAAGATTAGAAAAAGATGTCCACTGTATCTCTGCTTTGAAATTTCCCATTCCTTGCTCTTTTTCAGTTGCTGGAATATCTTTGCTTTTATGCGAAATTCAATGCTTTCCCTCTCCAGAATAGGGGGAAGCCAGGTTCCTCTGCTGGGGGAACTAGAACCTGCACCAGGGTTGAATACACTACTTCTAGTCTGCATTGATCCACACTGACTGTCTGGGGGTAACATGCAGGCATTTCTCACCCTTGATAATGAAAAATGGTACTTGACTGAACAGGGCCTACCGAGAGGTCCAGCAGATGAGAAGAGAAAGTGCCAGGGATGAACTATCCTCTTAAGGAGACTGGGGTGGGGGCAGGGGGTGGGTCGCCTCTGAGTGGAGCATGCTCAAGTGTGTAAATGTTGATGATGTGTGGTGTCATAGTCCTGGAGGACTTGTTGAGGAGACAGGTGGAACAGTAAGGCCTTAACTTGGGTTCTCTGAGTCAGGAGTGGCCTAACTTCACCAGGAAACTTCTCTGGAGGTTGGGTCCCTGGTAACCTTTCTTTTTTTAAGACTAGATCTCACTATGTTGCCTGGGGTAGTCACGATTCCCAGCCTCAGCCTTCCAGGTAGCTGGGATTACAGGTGACTGCCACTGCACCCAGCTGCTTTTTGAGACCAGGTCTTGCTGTGCTGCCTGGAGTAGTCTTGAACCCGCGAATTCAAGTGATCCTGACCTCTTTGCCTCCCAGTGCTTGGATTACAGACACATCCTACCATGCCTGGCTTCCTGGTACTCCTTCTTGATGGAGAAAAGCAAAAGGGGTGATTTCAAAAAGGAGCATAAGCAACAGCGTGGCCTCTTCTTTCTCAAAAGATGTTTAAAATTGGGGGGAAAGTGTCATTTTGCTTGGGGAAGTTTAGGGATATGAGACACTCTGGCAGGAGAGGGTAGATAAATCCATATTTAATACAGAATAGTTTCAAAAAACTTTTCAACACTCCTTCTCTTGTTGCTACTATTCAACTTTGTGAAGCAAGGCAAGGTGGATGAGATGACCAGGTTATGGGGTAGCCAGAGATGACCTACAGCCGGAGGGGCAAGCCCAGGGCTCTGGGGGAAGGGCTCTGGGTGTGGTTGGCTTGGTCCAGCCTCAGGGAAGTCGCTTTGGGTAGGAGGCACTCCTGGACTGTGTATTACTCCCGGGTCCTCGCCAAGCTTTCTGATCTTGCTCAGGTGCTAAAGGGCATTTTATTTGGTTTTAAAATATTCTCTTTATTCAACTTTTAAGCCAAGGCCTACACAAACATAAAAACCACCCAATAAGAGATAGGTGAGATCTGGATTTATGGGCTGAAGAACTAATATACATTCCTGTGCCCTGTTTATAAAGAATAGGATCAAATGCAAACAGTGGACTCTTTCAAGGATGCCCATTGCCTTTTGGATGGTGCTCTAAGTGGCTGGGGCTGGGGGGCAAAGGCAGCCTGCACCCTCCAGTAGCTGCTTCATCTTTGGAAAGGAACACCCACAAAGTGCCACTGGCATCGCTGGCAAGCTCATACACCTTGCCCCAGTGTGTGCTGGGAACTACCATGTTGCTTCTTTTTTCCTAAATAAAAACTTTAGAAAAGGGTGAATTACTAGTCTTCCTACCTGAATTAAGGGTGAAAGGACACCCCCCCCACCATAACCCCCCATCTCCAGGAATTTTTCTCTCAATTCCTGAGTCCTCCCCAACGAGTGAATCAGCATCTCAGGGACAGCCCTTATGAGTGCCCCCTTTTCAAATCTTCAGATCTCACTGGTGGCAAGGTAGGGATGGTGCTGATGCCAGGTGCCAAGGACTGCTGCTAAGGCCACCTGTGGGTTGACACGGTGGCCACAGCCAGGAAGCACATGAAGCTTCCTCTAGTACCTGTGCCCCTGCCCACACCATTCCTAACAGTCAGACAGCACCATGACCCTGCAGAGCAGATGGGGTTAGGATGGGAGTCAGGCTCCCGTGGAGGCTGAGAACGTGCCTGGGAGCATACAGTTCATCCATGGCAGAGCCGGGGGTGTTGGCCTTCAGAATCCCTGCCCTTTCCGCCTTGCATATGGTCATCGCACTCTAGGAAGAAAGCAGGTGGGGATGCCTGGTGCCCCCAAACCCTGCACCAGAAGGCCCTGGGTGGCACACAGTGTTTTCTCAGCCTCAGCTTCTGGGCACGCTTGAGACCACCTCGGGTATTTCTGTTCTGACTTCATTGCTTCCCCTCCCTCACATCCCTAGATGTGGACAGCCAGTGCCACCTTCTGACTGGCAAGCCTAGCCAAGCGGACCTCTGGCTACTGTGCTGTGTGGGGCACTGCCAGGCAGGTCAGGTGAAGCCACTGCTTCTGTCTGCGGCCCTGTGTTATCCTGCTGATGCCTCTGGGATCTCCATAGCGACCAGCCCAGGGAGGAGAGAAGCAGGTGCGATGTTTACCTTCCTGGGGAGGGACAGGCAGAGCTGCCTTAATTCAACTAGAACCAACTCCAATTAGAAACAGGTATCTAAGTTTGTGTGTCCCAGCCAGGCTGGGAAGCCCTCCCCAGGGAGCAATCCTCACACCTCTCTGCAAGAATCAGCCTCTGCCTGTTAGTTTCAGGGGGGTGCTAAGAGACCTTCTTCTGTGGTCCCCCTGCTGTTTGGGGACAAATCTGGAAGCTGGCAGGCATGCCAGGAATGACAAGGGCTCAGCAGCTGTGCCCTGTGCTGGTGGCAGAACGCCCAGGCTCCCCAGCCTCTGTTCCAAGTTGTGCATTTTCACTTTCTCTGCGTTCTTTCTCCTCATGCAGGGGAAAGGCCCCCCTTTTACCTCCGGATCTGTCTTCTCGCCTCCATCTAATTCTCATCGAGCAAGGCTGGGGCTCTTTCTATGCTCAGCTTGCAGGAAGTTCCTGTTGGACTCAGGAATGGCTGCAGGCAGGCATTCTGCTGGAAAGGCCCCACTGTGGCCTGCCTTCTGCACAATGCCTGCCTCCTCCTCTCTCTTCCCCTACCCCAGGGTACTCGGGTTAGTTCACTTCAAACTAGGCAAAGGGTAAAAGATCGGAGGAAGCAGGGACTTGGCTATGTTGCTACTGGCAACAACTTGATGCTAGTTTCTTCCCACTAGGAAGTTCAAGTGACCCTTGACGATGGCTACAGGGGAGAGTGCCCCTGGAGTTTCGCGGGGGAGTCGCTGCTTGGCAGTGCATGATTCTCCAAAGCACCCGTGAGGACTTCCACTCCACCCTCCTGAGGGCACTTACTATCTGCAAACACATACACCTCAAACACACCCTCGGTGAAGCCATCTGCCCAGGCAGAGTCCAGCGGGCACAGGCGGTCAACATCCTGACGCTGGGAGGAAGCCACCTTGGGGTGGAAATGCAGACTGTGTTCTGACTGATGGCCCCAAAGCACCATCTGCCTGTGGGTGTCCATGTCCCGCTGAGAAACATGCCAAGAGGGCCGGCTCTTTCCTCTTTCCTCCCTATCACACACCACCCATTTGGCAGGCATTGATCAGACGTGGATTTCTAACCCAACAAAGTACAGCAGAGGTCAGGTCAAGGAGTGTTTTCAAGAGCCTTCTGGAAGGAAACTTGGGTGGGGGGAATTCCTACTCTCTGGAACCACCTGACTTCCCTCTGAACCCTTTGCCTTTGGCTGCAATGCTCTTGATTGCTGTGGAAAGGGGACATTGGCTTGCCTGGCCTTCTCCCATGGTGGGCTAATATGCAGAATGTGTGATATCCAAGTTGCCTTCGGGACTTGGCTCTGGTCCCAGAGGAAGGGTAATGGAAGCTGTATCTGGGAGATAATTCAGAGGATGCTGCTGTTGGATTTAAACGCATCTTCAAACGCAGTGGGCTGTTCTGTTTCCCTAGGGGTCCTGAGCAGAGTGAGTGGCAGGAAACCTAGAGATCACCTGTACTCTGCCTCTAGGACAAGGAACTCAGCACCCTTGCTAAAGCCCTCAGCTCTGTGTCTCTTAGAAGCAAAAACTTTGAGTACAAAAATGGGGAGGAAAAATGGGGACACCGAAAAATATGTGCCACTGACTGTCCACAGAACGAGGGTGTGAAGGCAGGAGTGGTGGGTGGAGACGAGGCCACGGACACACAGATCACCTCCTCTGAACCTGGGAGCCCCTTCTGTGCAGAAGGCTCCCAAAGGAGGTTAGAGAGTGCAGACGGACGCCGGGATCACTCACCCACTGCTGGAAGGAAGCCACCTCGGGGGTGAAATGTAGCGGCCATTCTGACTCTGCGCCAGCAGCACTAGGCAATTGTGTTTTTAGGAAGGGAAGTGAAGAATAACTTATCCAGCTGAAACCATGAAGACTTGTGGCTTTAGGGGAGCCCCTGCCCGGACATGCACGCATTGCAGTGGGTCAGCAAGCCATGCGCAGAGGCGCATGCAGGTCTGCAGCGGATGTTACGCATGTACCATACACTGACCGTGGAGGCGCAGATCAGACAGGCAGCGCATGCACCTGTGGATATAGCTGTGCACGCGCTCACGTGCTGTTTACACCGCGGGCACTCATGTCAGCATCTCGTGCAAGGTGTGTAAGCAGCCTTGCGATTGGCTGTAGCGCTTTACACCAGGCTCCTGAGATGCCAACCTTTGACAAACGCTGCCAACTTAACACAGTTACCTTTTGGAACATATATAAAAACCCGAATTCTCCCCAGGGAAAGCCATTCGTGTCAGTGGAAATGGCCTCTCTGTTCAGCTTCTGTCAATACTATAAGCACTGGGCGCGTGCACCCCAGGGGGCTGGTTTACGAGGGATTTCAAAGCATCGCCTGCCACTTACTTCTGATTCCTCCCACAAACCCACTTTGTTGTACGTGGTTAAAAAATAGACGCCTTTGTTTATCTGGCAGATGGAGTGACTGGCCTTGGTGAGGTTGCATTGTTCAGGGTGACTCCAGGCAGGCAGACAGCTGGGAGGTGAGCGCTTCCGGGAGGGAGGCTTCTGCCATGCGCAGTGCTACATCTGGAGGGTTGGCTTGCATACTCGTATGGGGGTGCGCTATGTGTCCGGAAGCAGGAGGCTTCTTAGACTCCTACATCTCAGTGGGGAGGGGGGAGGGGGGAGGGGGGATGCCAGTTCCTGACACAGTCTCCTACCTTTCCCTGCCCCTGGCTCCCCTGATCTCCAGCACCACAGGGCTGCAAGTCCCCCAGTTTCCTGGGAAGGGCTGAGGTGGTCCTGAGAAATTGACCACCGGGCAGAAGATGGTCTTCTGGGCACCATGATCCCTCCACTCCAAGGGAAAGCAGAATAGCCAGTTCTCCGAGTCGAGTTAAAAAACAGAGCAGTGAAAATAGCTGCCATTTATTGAGTAGCTCCACGAGGGGCTCCTTGAAAATGGACGAGCGTGCTCTGCACAGGTGGTCATATATGAGATACCCACATAGCCACCCTCAACTGCAAAACAAATGCCATGATACCTACCTGGCAGAGTACTGCTGGAGAGTAAATATGGCGGTAAGAGCTAAGCCAGGGTTACACGTAACCTCATGATAATGGAAATAATACGAGGAAGAGCCGTGTTCAGTGCATATGCTACAAGCACTATGCTAAGCTTGATATATTTCCCCCACTTCCTTGTGAACGCATCTCCCTTTTTCAAATGAAGAAACTGAGATTTAAGAGGCCCCAATCACCCAACTAAGAGGCAGTGCTGGCGGAGAACTGAAGCACCACTCAGGGCAAACCTAGCATGACATGGATGCCCATGATGCCACCCTGAGCTCCCAGCAGGTCATGCCTTAGTGCCAACACAAGCCTCCCTGCAGTGACTTCGTGAGCCTATGTTGGGGAGCAAGTGAATCACTTGCTGGAGCTTTCTACCAGCAGCAGTGGGGAGTCAGGATGCCACCAGGGCTGCCTGTCTCCAAAACAGGCCACTTCTCTGCATTCTGGGGGCGTTGAAGGGCCACTTCTCAGTGGCTCAAAAGCAACAGGTCATCTTGAGCAGGGGTTAACGAAGCATTAGGGGACATATCACAGCCAGGTTTTTGACTACACTTAACACAGGCTGCTGTTCAGTCACGCCCCAGACAGTGGTCAAGCAATAGGCTGTGCAGCAGTCTGGAGGGCTGAGAACAAGTAATGGGGAAGTGGGGGGTCTATCAAAACATACCCCTGTCAGAGCAGGATACACCCCATTGTAGCGCTGGGAATGTGGGAAAGAAGGCAACTTTGACCCCAAACCTGAGTAAGGCTGCTGAGGGGCAGATGGGGGTCTCTATGACCACCGCCCAAGCTGCGTACCTGCAAATGGTCACCTTTCACATGCAGTCCCACAAATCTAGAAACAATTCTGGGAAGCTGGGATAGAGCACCAGCACACAGTAGGCAGGGAAGCTGTGTCATTGTCAAGGAGACCTCCTTCCAGCTTATGCCTGTTGAACTAGGATTGTTCACACAAGCTCACATGGATTCCTTTACAAGTTTAGAATTATGACTGCCCTGGAGCCTTCCAGTAGCATCCAGGACTAAGAACCCACAAGAATTTCTCCATGACTTTGCTGCAGATTACAAGGTTGGGCTAATCCATCTCCTTTTCTCAACTTAATCTGCGCTGATGGGAAGGCCAGGCCCTCTGTCCTTGCTTGACAATGTGTCTTTTCCCATCAGGCATGGGGTGCAGAAGCACCAGGCTCATGGTGCAGCTGAGAAAGACCGGGGGCCTGGTATAAAATGGCTCTCCAACCCTGCAGACATAAGGATACCTCCTGGGTTCCCATATCCCTTTCTCCCTGCCTCTGATAGCCAGGCACCAATGCTGCCCGACAGAGTTTTAAAAGACTGTCTGAGCAAACAGAGTAACAATCAACTTGGACTGGATTTTCTTTAGCTTTAAAAATGTCCTATTCAAACTTTGCTGACTTTACCGGGATCGCCATGCTTAATGAGAGGCCTCAAAGAATTTGAAAGCCAAAGATGAAGAGAGGAAAAAAGCTGTAAGCTGTAATCACCATAATTACACGATCGCATGATGAGTCGAATGCAGGCCTGGAGTAGCCTGTGAGAGGCGGTGGTGTCACTGCAATCGTGGGGTCTGCAGGACAGCTGGTGAGGATGTAACACAACAGCCCGTCCCTTCCCCTGGGTTGGGCTGAAGATGAGTCCTGCAGGCATGGCCTGGGAGGAGGGTGTCCTGGAAAGGCAATGTCTCCTCCAACGGAGGCCCCTGCACCTGGCCAGCCCCAGAGGTCTTTGATGCCAGCTTGCGTGCCTGGAGCCTACTACTAGCACCGGGGACAAGGCCAATGGTTTTACCAGCTTTTCTGCTTCCAGCAAAACATCCTTTTCTGGACGGAATGATGACAGGCAATGCTTCTTCCAATTCAGAACTGGGGCACCCCCCCCCCACTCAAAAGTGCTCACCCCCCATGCTAGGCCTGACTGCACTGTAGTCGTTCAGCCTCCTGGTGCCAGTGGGCGCCTGTATCCTCTGCTTGATGACCTCTTTTTAGGCATTCAGGGGAGAGAGAGCCTGTTGCCCAGAGCGCAACTGAAGGCACAGCAATTGGTTTAAAAAACAAGCAAACAAAAGGCCAGGATGACATGTGAAGGGCAGTAATCCCACTCTTTGACAGCTTCCCCTGCTCTGACTGTGTCATCATCTGAATTTCTTTCTCTCATAGCAGAATCTGACTGTTGGATCCTTCTTCTCCAGCCTCAGCAATCTCCCTGCACTGGATCTGTTTCCCTTCTCCACAGCTTTTTATTAGCCGCAGAATAAAATGCAGTGGGAGCCATTTAACAAATATTTAATGCACCAGAAGCTTCCAGTTGGAAGAGATGATGGAATCCAAGGATGAAAGCTACTTTGCTCACTCCTTGGCAATTCACTACGGAAGGTGTCCAGGGAGCTCAGTGCTCCTTGAGGTGACACATTCCATCGTTGGGAAGTGGCTACTGTTGGAAAAGTCTCCTCTATACCATCTACCCATGTAGCCTGGCTTTGTCAGAGCAATGCAGAAATGTCCACTCACACTAGACGACAAGAACAGATACAGCCCACAACGGTTGTCAGGTGTCATTAGGGGCTTGACATGTCTATCTACTTGAGTCAGCTGACATGGCATCCAGTTCCCCCAGTTACTCTCTTCTGGATTTTCTCAGGTTGGTTAAAATTTGATACAACGTGGGGGCTCAGAACCAAGGTTCAGCACAGCCTAGAGCAACAATTTTGACAGATTCCACTTCTTGCAGCACAGCCTAGAGTTGCTTTTTAAAAAACATGAAGACATCCTGCTTTTGCTTATTCCAAGCTGATGGTCAGCAACAACTTTAGGAACTTTTACTTGATTTACCATGAAGGTCTTCCTACTTCCTGAGAATTAATTTTTTAAGTGTACTTTTCATCTGGTTACATGTTATATAATTGCTTTTGACCCATTGTTCCACCTAAAGGTGATATGATTCCATCATCCTCCAAATGAATAATGTGGCCAGGCCTGGTTCTGACTGCAGCTGGCATGTGTACCTTGACAATCAGGTCAGCAGAAAGGATGCTGGTGAGGGCAGAGCTGTGGTTGCACCCCTGGGGCCCACAGCCAGGAATCGCCTTCTTGCTGACATAGATGGAGTCGTTCATGCTCTTGCTCTTGCCAGTCATTAAGAGACTGTGACTAGACTCGCTCTACCTAATTTAGGGCAAACAGAGAGTAGAAGAGGAGCAGGGGGGAGGGTAGGAAAGGGTGTTCAGTTCAACTTTCTCGCAATAACAACGGGTTACAAGTATTTGCTTGTGAGCAGAGGGTGTAGTCAGGGTGGTGACCCTTCTTCAGGGAGCTGGCTGACATGGAGGGCACGGGAAGTCCCTGCCAAACACCACAGCAAGGGGTCCATCCTGTTTGGGCTGCAGAGCCATTGGTCAAAATCAATGGATGGGCTAGGGGTTGAGGAAGTACCACACCAGCTGGGCCCTGCCACTGCTGGGTGGCTGCACACTCCCAACCTGTCCCACCTCCCTATCTGCTGGGGGGATACCCCAAACACTCCAGGGTCTTTCATTGGATTCCCAGCAGCATCACTAAGCTGAATATCCCATGACTCTGAACTCTTCCCGGCACCCCTGCAGGGGCTGTCTGAGCATTCTGCTCCATAGCAACGCCTTACAGATGGTTCGTACATGGGGATGTGTAGCCTACCTCCTTCCAGAATGCCATGCTTCCAAAACATCATTCTCATGTGCTACTTTGCAAAATGGAAGACTCCTGAGTTGTTTGTACCAAGAGCTCATTGTGGGGAAGAGTCTCCTTGGCAGCTTGGCAGCTTATTTCCTTCCTTCCTTCTTTCCTTCCTTCCTTCCTTCCTTCCTTCCTTCCTTCCTTCCTTCCTTCCTTCCTTCCTTCCTTCCTTCCTTCCTTCCTTCCTTCCTCCCTCCCTCCCTCCCTTCCTTCCTTTTTTTTTTTTTCTTGAGACTAGGTCTGGCTATTTTTGCCTGTGGAACTGCAGGTTCACATTGCCTGGGGTACCACAGACTCAAGCAATGCCCAGCCTCAGCTTCCCAGGTAGCTGGAATAACAGGCGGGCACCACCATGCTCAGCTATATATTTTTTGGAACTGGGTCTCGCTACATGCCCCTGGTGGAACTTGAACCACGATCCCTGGTCCCAGCCGTGGCTTTCTAGGTTGCCACTTACAGGCATGCACCACCAGGCCTGCAGCTTATTTCTTAGCTTTGAGGTGCTTAGACATTGAGCTCTCTGATGTGACCTTTCCAGATTGGGTCTCCTCTCCCTGACCTTGACCTTGGCAGCTTTGTCCCCTCCCTAGACTCTTTCCCTTCCAAAAGCTGGCTCACACATGGAGGCTTCTCTCCTCTGCCCCTTTTGAGAGGCTGCTGCTCCCCCTGGCAGGACAGGTGGAGTTTGCCCTCTGCAGAAGGGAGCATCCTATCCTCTGAGTCTGCACATATACCGCCCTCCCTCTGCATCCTGCTGAGGGCAATGCACTCACCTTCACCCTGTCTCCTCACTGCACAGATGGGCACCCATGGTGGGGTTGTTCCCAGTGGCTGGCTGGGAACAGGCACCAGAAGTCTGACTATATGACTGACAGGGAGCAGGCTGAAATCCCACAACCCCAGCAGCCACTCCTTTAGTGAAGGTGCCTTCTAAAAGGATGTCTTTCCTGACCGGGGGTAGGAGGGTAGGAGGAAGGCTCTGTTATGGCAGAGGGCTGCAGGTCACTTCCCAAAATAGATTACTGCCTGGCACACACACACGGAGCTTGTCCCCAGCCTGCCTTGCGGGAGACTGGCAGGGTGTGCGATTTGGATCTGAATCAGCCGCTGTAAACACACAGCTGTGCCTTTCTGCCTCAGAGGAGTTTGATTTTCACTTGACTGCCTGGCACTTTGGGGTCTGGAGGAAAGGCAGGAGAGGGACAGGTGGGGAGAGGAGAGCTGCCCGAGGAGGCAGGGGGCAGCCTCCTCCATAGTGGACTGTGCCCCAGGGGTGGGGAAGTTGAGTCACCGCTGGGCTTCTCTAAGTGGGTGCTCAGTGGGGAGGAGTCTCTTGGCTGCTTTTGTTGACAGGTTGAACTAACAGCCACCAATAGCTGGGCCTTTTCCCCTCCAAGAGTGGTGGTAGGGTCTGGGACCAAGGTTCTAAAACAATGGCCACTTCTGACCCTTGTTGATAAATAAAAATCTCACTCCTCCCTAGAACTTCAGAATTTCATATCCTCACCGGGAGAACCACTTTAGTACTTTGTCTTCTCTGCAGGCCACTAGCCTGGCTGATTTTGGTTGTTTTGCATGTCATAGTTGATAAAAAATTGACTTTTACATCTTCATTTTCCTTCTACAGAGTTATGACTCTGAATAAGCATTTTCAAACTGCACTTGGAGCCAAGATGGAGACAGAAGGAGAGACCAGAAAGACTTAACCAACCATTGACTGCAACCAGGATGGTAACACTGACTTCTTTTCTGCCTGTCTCTAAAAAAGGACAGTCCAAGCAGGCCCAAAGTTCTCCAGGGAATAGCAAAATGTGGTAGCAGGTAACGCCGGAGCCCACCCTCCGGCCTGGCTGACCTCCGTTTTCCTGACACACACCCAGCTGGGCACCAAACCAGAAGGGCTGGGCCTACAGAGCTGGACAGACCGAAAAGGTGTGTGTTGTCCCCCCATTCCTGGTGACCTCTCCCTCTCTGCCATCTGGGGGTGCAGTGGAAGAGTGAGCCTTGAGCAAAGGAGCTTTTTCCTCAGATCATTGTCAAGAGTATTTTGACACCCTTATAATAGAACAACTGGGTTCTATTCCTGGGATGTTTCCTGGCTTCCTGGCAGAAAAGCAGCTCCTCTCCAAGTCTAGGAGATGATAAACACAACTCAAAAATCTCAGGATAGAGACAAGTGTGGACCTATGGAACACCCCTAGCAGGATAAGTGGAGACCACCTAGCTCAATTCATTGTATCTAGGCAAAAACCAGCACCCAGAGAGGGCTAGTGATTTGCCTGAGGTCGCACAACTAGCAAGGTAGCCCTGCAAGGAGGAACCACTTATCACAGGGGCTGACAAGGAGCTCCAGAGTCCCAGAAACCTCCCTGCTAAAGAGAGGCAGATTATTAAACGTTTCCTCCCAAACACAACCATGGAAGTTCACCCCATTTCTAGCAGGCCAGGGTTTTGCTACTGTTGGATCTCAGAGGTGGGAGAGGCTGGGTCTCTAGTCTGTGACCCAGCGGTCCCCTAGGGGCCCAAGGACTTCTTGCGATCAACACCAAGCCTGCAGAAAGATTTTCAGCCAATCATCCTTCACTAGAGGCAGGAAAGATGTTTTCCACAGAGGTCAAAGTCCTCTGGGGCTGTGCTGAGTCTAGGTTTTTGAGAACTCATTCCTTTGCCAGGGGCTGTGCTCCATGACACACTGCAGGGGAGGGGAAAGCGACAGGCCTCCTCTGCCAGGAGCCTCAGCCCCCCCTTTCCCTGGAGCTGGGGGTTTCTTCCTGCAGAGCTGCCTGGTGGGGGATGGTAAGCACAGACTTTTTAGCTCTTATTAGCTTCTCCTTGGCTTTTGGCCGGGGAGGGAGGAAAGGGAAAGGAGGGCGGGGGGAGGAAGGGGTGACAGCTGGCTCCCAGAGCTTCCTGGTCTCCATCTGACTTTCCTGCTGCATTCCTTGGCAGGCAGGACAGAAACGCCTGTGGCAGAGATGGCACCCGTTGCGGGCCAAGGTTCCCCTGCTTCCGGCCCTCTCTGCTTCACTCCACAAGGCACCCTGACAGAATGTCACTGCGATGCTCTCTTGGGAGGTGGATGGTGCCTGTCCTCAGCCCTGCTCTCCTCTGTGGCCTCCTCCCTGGCTTCAGCTACCCCATTCATCCACTTTGGAGCCCCAGTCTCTAGCTGATGATGGTCTCCAGAGGGCAACTGAAGCTTAACTGAGCTCCTGGGCAAAGGAGCCCAGGGAGGCCAGCATCTCCAGGGCTGCCATTTCTCCTAACTTCAGCCCTTGGTGGCCTAAGTGTAGCACCGCACACAGGGAACTGCAGGGATTTGCTCTGTTGTCTCCACCGCAGCTTGGACTGATCACCAAATGGCTTGACCACCACTCTAGAAGGGGCAGCTCATCACTGCTGCTGAGCTTTGTGCACAGCCCTGTGCTTCCTCTTGTCCCTCTCCCACATGGCCCTGGCCCTCTACATCAGCATCGCCACGGCTGTGGTAGCCTCTGAAGGAATGAGCCTGCCCAAGGGGTCAGGGAGAGGGCCAGCCTTTCCGATGTGACCATCTCATAGCCACCTCCTCATCTGTCAGCCGCACAACCAGGAAGGTGCCAGAGTGGCTGGCTGGCTGGCATGGCACTGGGTGGTAGGAAGTGGTCTTCAGTCAAGAAGCCCACTCTCCCCCCGTTGGTGATGCCTGGGTCTCCCCAGGAAAGAGTCAGAGAGGCGATGGGAGATGATGACAGGCAGCCTCAATGGGCAGCCGGGTATTCTCTGTGGCTGTTTGCTATACAGCACCCCAAGAGGAGCCTCCTGAAAGCTGCTTCCCAGCAGACAGTGCTAGGGAGACAGGCCCGGCTCAAGTGACCTGAGGTCATGGCTGACTCCCACCACGAGAAGCTGCTATGTGGTAGGTCTTCCTGAGACTCAGGCTTATGGTGGAAGGGCCTCCATGTCCAGTAGTGTGGGTCACACACTGTGCAAGGTCAACTGAGAGAAAGCAGGGGCTGAAATCCAACCTGTGCTTTGCAAGAAAAGCCAGTTATTGGTGGGATGGGCCCACCAGAGGGAGTCAGGGTTTCTATTTTGAATAAAGATAAAAGATGCATTAATTATGCCATCCCAGGGACTTCCATGTTTTATGTTTGGTTCTCAGTCTGGGCTTTCCCTATCAAGTAAGCAGGACTTCATGTGCATCCAACCCCCTCCAACCACACACCACAGCACAGTATGCCTCCCAGAGTTTGTTTTGTAAGTTCAGGTTCTGGATGATTCAGAATGGAAGTTCCACTGGGAGGAGAAGCTCATACAGCACTTCCCTAATAACTAGATTAGTCCCAGCAGCTTCCATTAACCACATTAAATTACTCCCTGGCATCTCAGGTAAAAAGGGGTCTCTGTGGTCTGTAACAGACAACCCTACCACATCATGATAACCCTTGAAACTTGGAGAGGTCTATTCACTTTCACCAAAAGTGCCTCCTTTATCAAGAAAAGAAAGGATATTGGCTTGGGAGAAATTCTAGATTCAGATTCGCTCTTGATAAGGCTTCACTGACTGAGCTCACCAACCACCCATATCAACATTCCTTGTCACCAATTAGTCCTAAATAGCAGCTGACCTAACATCTTCAGTCCATGAGCGGCCTGGCTCCACTCTCTTATTTTCCCATTTTTAGTCCCATGCCAAGGATGGCATCCTTAAGCATTTTCCTCAATACTATAAGGATACAACAGAATGAAACTGTATTGAGTTTTATCATATGCAGGAAGTAGCAGAGGAAGTCTTCCTGTGGGCCTTCTTTTAGAGAAATCAAATATTCTATGCACATCAGATCCAGAAAAGGGCTATCAAATTGCAAGGCATATTGCTTGGCTGGTTGAACCCACTTGATTAGCACACCGAGCTGTTGAGACCAGGTTCTTGGGTCCCACACTCAAGTGCTCAGAGAGCTGCCATGATCCTACTGCCCTGGCCAGTTCCTAACACAGCCACATCCGTGTGAACATGTTGTTACCCCACAGAACAAAGAATCTGGGTGAATCAATGCAGATCCTTTGTCATCTCCACACACACATACACACATACACAAATCAGAATCAGGAGAGTCCCTGATGGTTTTCGTAAAAAGAGTAGCGGGAAATGTAAGGAAGTAAATATCTTTAAAGTTCAGCTTTTGATCATAAAGATGCCAAATATCTTAGAAGTTTAGAAGATTTTTCTCCTTCGGCTGGCACTGAAATCATTTATCTAAGTTCTCCCAAGTGTGCACTTCAGATGCTAAGAAAAGGGTCTGGTGCATTCTTTTTTCAAACGCTTTGTTAATAGACCTTGGAGAACCACTGGAGCAACACCATGGCTGAGAGGAAGGGTCGTTGCTAATGTTTTTCTTATCAAGATCACTCTAGCCTTTCCCCACACCTACCCTCAAGGAAAGCAGCCTGGAGATGTTTGGAAATCTTATCTGAGTACCAGGCTTCCTTCTTATTCCCTCAGCCCCAGCAGCCAACCTGAGAATCTCCTTGGGCTGTGAGGTTCTGTTTCAGTGTGCAC
This sequence comes from Uropsilus gracilis, assembly GCA_004024945.1. NCBI lineage: Eukaryota > Metazoa > Chordata > Mammalia > Eulipotyphla > Talpidae > Uropsilus > Uropsilus gracilis. The sequence continues at coordinate 115,456 of PVHY01001027.1, read as the reverse complement.
TTGAGAGTCCAAGGTGCGTCAGTGTACTCTATGGACTGGTCCATAAAATCCCTAAACAACTTCCACCCACAGGCCTCTAAAGAGACAGAGTGGGGTGGCTTCCGCGCTGCTGCCTCTTGGAGCGATGGGGCAGAAGAAGGTGCCACAGGCCCTGCCTCTGTCAGCCGGTGGCACTTGGGCATGTGAAGCCACTGGCAATGGCAGGCCAGCCACGAAGGCAGATGGGGTCCAGTGGACCCTGCATTCTGCAAGTCCTGACTTCTGGTGAAGCAAGATCACAGAGAGGGGAGGCCTGGAAGAGAAGGGATGAGTATCCATATTTCATTGCTGCCTACTAGAGTTACCATGATGTTTACATCTAGCAATTCAAAATAATCATTAGATTCATTTAAAATGCATTGAGCCCTGACAGGTAAATGACTAGGTTCCTTGAACACTGAACTCTTAGAATCTACATGAAAAGGATGAATTAAAGCTACTAATCCTCAGAAGTCAGATTTTTACAAGGATATTCCTTTTTAACAGAGGTGGGAGGTGGAAAGACAAGTCGGCTTCTGGGGGTTTTTCTTTTGGCATGGAAACTGGCCAGTTTCATGGGTGGGACCTCCACTCCCCAGCTGCCATGTTGGCTGCCTCTGGCTTGATGTTAACAGAGCAGGCTGGGCACCATAAACGCAGCAGCTTGCTTTTGATAAGGAAATGGATGAGCAGGGCTGAGTACTTCCTATACCCCAAAACTGTTGCTCAAATCTTGGGGGCAACGTAACGGAAAGGGGAGCCGGGTCTGGACTCTTCTACGGGCACAGAATCTCCACTGTGCACCACCGGGCTGGCAGATCACCTCATTCAGGGTCCTCACATGCTCCCATAGGTCTCCATGCCCTCACGTCAGTCTCTACAATCCTCTCAGCCAGACAAGTCTGAGAGTAAGGCCACTGCCTGTCAGGATCAAGGCCTGGGCAGCTGGGAGGAAAGGGACTGAGGGCAACTGTCTGTTCTTCCACGCCAGGACTGTGGCCCTCCTCTCCCTGTCACGCTATGCAAATGAAGCTACAAGGGGCTGTGAGGGAGGTCAGAACTCATGCAGAGGCCACTAACACACACACCAGCTACACCACATCGCCAGGACCCATGCAGCACGGAGGCTTCTTGCACACGCAAAGCTGCCTACCCAGCAGCCTCAGCTCGGCCCCCTCCCGTGTGGTGCCAGAGTTCGCAGAGGGAAATTTGGATTTTTTTTTTTTCACATGAGCTATGATTCTGAGCCAATTTATTTCACGGTACAGTTCGATGGCCTTCTCCCTAGGCTGCTGCAGAAGATGCACAAACCGCTCAGCCCCCAGGGCAGTGGGGTCCTGGCCCCTCAAAACCCCAAACAGAAGATCAAACACGAGGCCCAAGGCTGGGCAGACACGTGTGCGCCTTCTGCAGAGGGAGCTGCTCGGTCTTTTTGCAAATCCATCCCTAGAAGAGAAGCTGCAGACACTCGCAAAAGAAAGGAAGGGGGTTGGGGAAAGCACTCCCTCCCACCCCAAGGCAACGACAACAGAAAAAATTGAAAAAAAACAAAAGAAACTTCGAGGGAAGAAAACCAGCTGAACTTACCACACTGCGAGTGAACTTTTCTAAGGAAGTTCTACGACCTTGCTCACTTTCTGGCTTTAGGAAAAAAAAAAAAAAAAGGTAGGGAGAAAAATACAGAAAAAAAAAATCTTCAGCTTACAGGTGGTTTCCAAACAGCAGCAGCAGCGGCGGCGAACGAACAAAAACAAAAGCAAAATAGGGCGGAAAAAACAGGAAAGAGAAGCAGCCAGTACTGTATGCGAGACTCAGTGGGAGAGACAGAAAACAGAAGCCCCCAGAACTGCCTCCTTGGAGCAGTGGGGAGAGAGGGTGTTTGCTTCTCTTTTCTCAGCAGGCCTGCGGCAGGCCTGAGCCCGGAGCTGCCACAGAGGGGAGGCCTACGGGTGGTTCACAGCTGCCTGCTCACCGCACTGCTGCATTGCACTGGTCGAGCCGTGCCTGCCTTGGTGTGGTGTTGCTGAGGTCACAGGCAGTCATCTGGGGGCCTTGGTGGTGACACTGAACAGACTAGCTCTGAGGATGTGCGTGGGAGATGCCGCTGAAATGCCAGGAAGTGGCCATCGACACATCTGTGAGCAGGGCTGGGACTTAGAGGCGGCCAGAAAGTACGCCCACTGGAGGGACATCTGAGTGGCCCCTTGTGACTCTCACAACTTTGGCGGTGTGTCCTGAAAGCACAGAGTGTCTGCCTAACTGTGGGCAATGACAGAGGGGCGTGGGCCTCAGAAGAAGAAGGCGTTCTTTCGGTCTCTAGGCAGGTGACACCACCCAAGGTCTACTCACATAGGCTCCAGCAGGCTCCACAACCACCCTGGGGACTCTTAGCTGACTGCCCTGGACAAGAGTAAGTGGGGTAAAGCTGCTCCCCATTATCAGAACGGGAGAGGGTGCAGGTCTCACCAACTAGCCCTTCCAAGTTACCTGCCTGAGGGGTTTCAGGAGGGATTGACATCTCAAACACCCATCAGTTTCTTTTAATGCCCTGTGCTGGGGTCCTGAGACCAGGACTGGGGAGCTGGGAGAGTACACTCACTCAGGGGGACACACGTGTGTGCACACACACACGCGTGTGCACACACACAGAGTCAGCAATGGAAGGTAGGGTGCTGGGGAAGCAGCCAGGTGTCTGAGGTCTGCAGGATGTGCTGACAGCCGAGAGACAGCAAGCTGTTGCCCTGTGCCTGAGCACACGCTGGTGGGCCTCCTTGGCCATACAGCCCTCCTCCCGTGGCTGGTTGCCGGAAGATGGGCGGGAAGGAGAACACCACACAAACCATGCACCACATGGATTACACACAAGGCTGGCCATTCCCCTTGCACATGGAACTGAAGGATCCCTGGGGAACACAGCAAACCTCCACTCTGGGGGTGTCGGAACTCAGCCTCCATCCACTGGCAGCCTGGAGCAGGCCCGAGTCAGGCTGGCCCACAGCCCGCAGCTAATGCGGTCCTCTGTCTCTGGAGGTGCAGCCCACAGAGGGAAGTCATGGCCCGGCTCATGCGGGTTTCTCTGCCTGTGTGGGTTCTCCCAGTCGCCTGGAAAGCCGCCATCACTGGTACATTGTCATATGGAGCAGCCCTGAAAACGGCGCTCACCCGCCCCTTGAGAAGCCGGTTCCTCAGCGTGACTAACCACACTTGTGGTGATGTTAGGATAGAGGATGGGTTAGGGATGAAGGCCCAGAAGGCTCTGACTCTGACTCAGGGACTGTTTTCAGCGAAAAAGGAGGTTGCTTTGCCTTCCCTGACTAGCTGGAGGTCTGACTCCCACATACCTGTTATGACCGGGACAGGTATATCACAGCCACATGGCAAGCCCATTCCTGAGGTCAGAGGATACCTAGGCCTACCTGAAAGTGCCGAGTTACAAATCCAGTCCACTCCTGGAGACTCTCAGGGAGAAATGGAAGAAAAAAACCAATTTGAAGCATTATTCCTGGAAACAATCTCCGGGCAGTGAAAGGGTGCTGGCATCTGCTACGGCACTCTGAAGCAAGAACAGCCTTTTCGGTGTGGTGGGAGGATGACAGGTGAACCTCATATGTGACACTTCACAGGAAGGCCCTGCGTCAAGGTCCTCAGTCAAGAGGCTGCCTCTGAGAAGGCTCCCTCCTGGGAGGCCCTGCAGCCATAGGTATTTCAGCCCCATACTCTGAGTTAGGGTGCATTTTCCCTTGGTGCTCAAACCCACAGACTGATCTCTGGCTTCTGGGTAGACAGACCCAGACAGGGCTGCCAGCTAGAACTTCAATTGCCCCAAGTTGTGATTAATTCCAAGATCATGAGCCATAAGGAATAAGGAACACTTACTTTATCCTTCTCCCATGTGACCTGGGCTGGAGAGACCAAAAGGTTCCATAACCTTTCTTGAGAAAATGGGCATCAGAGCCACTGGGGTTGGAGAGTACCTATTCACTAGGGTCCCTCCACCTACATTCTCCTGCAAGGGAGTCAGAAGAGGTACGGCTTGGCCCTGGCCAACAAAGCAGCCACACCTGAGAGAAGGGAGTTGGCAAAGGGAGCTGAGCTTCTGATCATCTGGGCATTCCAGAAGTTTTTTTTCTTCCTCTCAGACTATCCTGTCCTTTTTCAGGGCCCCCTAAGGACAGGAGAGAAAAGGATCTAAAGGATTTTCTAGGCTCTGGAGGATCAACCAGAACCAGATACAGGATCCTGTATCCTGCAGGACAGGATCCTGGCACATGAAGTGGGTGGGACACAGAGAGAAGGGCCTTGTGGCTGCAAAAGGCAGCTGACAGAGTGTGTTGAAGGACAACCACATGTGGGGGTTGGGAGGCCGAGAGGGGAGAAGAGGGATGCATGTGCTCCCATGTGGCATGGCCTGGAAGTCGTGGAATTGGGGACGCTTAATCACACATGGGACTCAGATCAGAGCTGAAAAATGAGGAGAATTGTAGGTACGCTAGGGCCGTTGAGGTATTTCTCTTGCTCCTCTTTCCCAGGCCCCTCCATCTCTTCCTTCTCTCCTACCAGAAATCCAGCTGAGTGCATTTCTACTTCAGTGACCCCTCACTGCCTGCGTGCTGAGGATCCCTGGGCCCCCAAATCTAGATGCCCAGGGCTTCAGGGAACCATGATGTAATTATAAGTGAGGGAGGAAGAGGGAGCTAGGATGCAATTACTTTTTGGTTAAAAGAAAAAGGGGAGGTGAGGGAGAGGAGAGGGGAATGTCAAGGAGGAAACAATTCCAGGAATGACTTAGGTACCCAGCAGCTTCCTTGAAATCCAAAGATTTTCTACTCCAGTCCTTGCCTTATACTCACTGCTGGGCTGACCAGGGAGAGGAGGTCTGTGGTGAGGAGGTAGTTAGCAGGGAGGGCTTCCTGGGTTACTTAAGGGACTCCCTGTTATCACTGCCAGTGCTCTGCCCCCGAGCTGAGCCCCTGTCACCTTAGTATCTGGTCACACTCCTCGCTGTGGGTGAAACACACAGATGGAGGTAACAGGGACATGGAGGCAGGATGCCACCTCCTGGATGTTAGGGCATGTGTGGGAGGGGTGACAACGCTGATTGTCTTCCACTGGAATGGGAGCAGAGAGAGAAGGGAAAGAAGAAAGAAAAAGAAATAAAACCCAAGGGATGAGATTCTCATTTCACACCAGCAGCAAGCAGCAGGCAGAGGTGGACAAGTGCTAAGAAACGCAAGGCTGAACTTCCCAAAGATACCTTCTTCTTGGCCAACAGCAAGTCCTGGTAAGCATTTGACCGGAGGAAGCGGGCATAGCTGTCACTCTTCATCAGCTTATAGATATGCTCCTGGGAAGGAAGGAGGCAGAAACACAAGAGAGAACTGTCACTGAATGCAAAAGGGAATTACCACCCAACTCGTCACTATTTGGGGAAAGAAGTGAACCCAGGTATGTTTGCATGTATCTAGACAGATTTGAAAGATGTTTGTTTGGGCTCTCCATCTCTCTCCCCTACTCAGAAACACCAAGCACAACATATTTTGCTCTTTGAGTAAAAGATCCTTGAGGATCACATCCCAAGGGCTTTGGAATGGACCTTGGTGCCATGGTGGGATGCAGGACTGCTTAATGATGAAATCCAAGGCACGTCAATGGGAAGGAACAAACTAGTGGTACACCCAGCCACTGGGATGAAACTGAAGGGAACAAAGATGCATGAAAAAGTCAAGCCCCAGAAAGGTACACACAGCAGTGATTCCACTTATATAACATCCTTGCGACAACAAATTACAGGAACAGACACGAGATTAGTGGTTTCTAGGCACTAGGGATGGAAGAGAGGAGAGAAAGGAGTAGTCATAACAGACAAGGAAGGGCCCTTCTGGGGATGGAATGGCTCTCTCTCTGCACATATCTTGACATGTGATGGAACATAGAGAACGAAACACACACACAAGTACAAGTAAAATTGGGAACGTACCATGAGAGGAAATGGTAACATCCCTAGTATAACAATCCAAGAGAAATGAAATAGTGAATTGGATATGAACTGGTCTGATGGTCCAGATGTGTTCTGAGTTTATAAACCTAGGGAGAACTGGTCTCATTAGATTTTTTTCTGGAAATTTCAGATGAAAATTCAACCCACTCTGGTTCCAGTTCCTCAAGGGTGGGAACAAGATACTTTAATCTCCTGTAGATGCTGTGTCCAGCTTGGGGTTAAATGTTAGTTGAATTTACAGAGTTCAAACATCCCTGTGCCATTTCTTATAGCTGCATATGAAATGTTTAATAAATAAAAAACAACACAAAACTAGACCCACATTAAAAATGAAGTTGGGTCATTTGTGCACATCATGTCAGGGATACCATCTATCCCTGGAAGGGTGCCATTAGAACAAGATCAGGGGGCATGTGGGCAAAAAGGTGCATCTGAGGATTTTATCTGGGGGACAGGTGCTGTGGCATCACGCCACCTCTTCCTCTGGGTTCCGGGTAGCATTTAAATTCTGACCTTGGCAATAAATTTCACCTTTGACTCCTGGCTAATTCCTAGAGCATTATGAATCCTTCCTAATAGATCTGTCTTTAGTGAGAACTGAAAAAACCTGGTTCATTAAAAGATGGGGTATATTGATGGAAAGGGAATCTTTATTAGTTGAGAGGCACAGGAAAGCTTGGCTGTCCTGGGAAAGGACATGGCAGGAAGGAGTGCGGATTTATAGCAAAGAGGGTGGGAATGTTAGGCAGAGACTGGTGCAGAGCAGAACTATCTTCCCTGATATGCACGCATTGCTCACCCCATGAAGCTAGACAAGAGCCCCAGTTTTCGGGGGGAATGCATAATGTGTCAGTGAGGAGAGATGTTCCACTGAGAAGCAGGGATCATCACCAAGGACCTCTTTCTGGGGTCCTCCTCCAAGGGGAGGAAAATGGGGGAAGCAGAGAATACCCCTTGGCTGGCAGGAAACATTTTGGAGATACCCAAACTGCTGGTGAGTCCGAGAGGAAGCTGGGGCAACGGATGACAAGGGCCAGCCAAGATACTCTCCTGACCCAACTCAGAAGAAAGTGAAAACAGAGAACAAGAAACACGTTGACACACATGTATCCCCTTTGGCCCCGTCTTCAACTGGGGCAGACACAGACCTGCTAGGGCACCAGTTTCCTTCTTCCTGAGAGGCCCCCATATGTCTGAATAACCCTACTAATGGAAATGGGCCCAATGTACCAAGTCAAGTGAAATCAAATACTGACTTGGATCTGGACTGCTCTTGAAACAGGGTATAAAGAAGACTTTCTGACTTTACTTAGCTGGATACACTTATCTGCTTGCTTCTCTCTCAGAAGCAGGCTACAAGCAGTTCCTTTGCAATTACCTTTAACCTTAACTGGATACAGCTATCTGCCTGCTTCTCTCTACAAAGCAGGCTACACACTCTTTATTAGCATTTTCACTGATCACCTTTACCATTGCTATGCAAAAGCCAGCCAACTGCTCTCTGCTTTTAGCTTTAAAAACTGCAAAAAAAACTTTAAAACACAGTTTAAACTTTCCACTCGTGGGTTTTTACCACCACCCCCAGCCTTCTCAACCAAAATACCAAGCCAATGTAGGACTATTAGTGCAGACTAATTTCAGTATTGTCCAAAGTTCTTTCCCAGATTGCCCCAAAATCCTTAGTCTCTCAGTCCTAATCGTCTCACCAATGTCCAGACAGAGTACATCTCCAGACGCTTAAAGACATGTTTCTTTAAATGCTCCTCGTTGTCTTCCACGCTGTCTTCTCCTTGTCACCTTCAGATAGCAGGAACTTCATGGTGTCGAACCAGCAAAGTTTACTTTCTTCTCAGGCCTAACTTTTGCACAGCCTCTCGCAAACACAAGTTAAACTCAGCAAAACAAACTCCAACACGGAGTTCAAATCTGCAAACTCCTTAACTGCATTTAGCACACATGCTGCCAGCCTGGGCCAGCCGAGGGTTCCAGGCCCTCGGTGGCCAACATGGCCAAGCTCACATGGCTCACATCTTTACAAAATGGCCGATTCCCATCTCTCCCCCACTGAACCTCTCTCTCTATCCAGTCTCCATATTCGAATCTGCATCCAAACCTTCTCTTTGTTTGCACACCCTTTATATACCCTGATTTCCCGCCTTCCAGAAAATCTGTTTCACCTAGACTATTTCACTTCTTTCTTCCCCCTGCATCCCCCTGAAGGAAAATTCCAGCTAAGGTCATTCCCCCATTTTAACATTACCTGTCTTTAAAATCTGCAATCTTAAACAGGAAACAATGAGGGGGGCGGAGCACACCCTATCACTCTGACAGTCCAGATGTGCTCCGATTTATAAACCTAGGGAGAACTGGCCTTGTTAAATGCTTTTCTGCAAATTTCAGATGAAAATCCAGCCCATTCTTGTTTCAACTCCTTGAGGGTAGGAACAAGATGCTCTGAGCTCCTATAGATGCTCTGCCCAGCATGGGATCAGATGCCAGTTGAGTTTGCATTGTATCCTGGTTCACTGACATGCTGCTTTGAATTGAACGTTCAGCATGTTTGCAGACTACAGGCTTGTTTCAGTTTGTGGCTGAATTCAGCTCCTGCTCTCTATACAGAAAGGAGGGTGGACTCAGCTCAGCAGAAGTCACAGGTAAGCAATGTGGCTCTTCCCCCGTGGCCTCAGATCTCAGACTGAGGGATAGCCCTTGGCTTTGTCTTCATTTGTTGTCACCTTATCTTGTTCTAACATTTGAATCATAGGCACCAATGTTACCCCTGTAGGAAAAATGACTAGCTGTCTACTTCTTGTCTTAGGCATTGCTTCTGTTGGGTTGGCAGAGGCAGGTAGCTCTTGAATCATGTAGAGAGGCTTGTCACTTGTGGCTGGGCCTTCTCCAAACCCCTCTCCAAGGCAACGGGCCCTTGCTTATTGTTCTGACTTTCAAAGGAACCTAAGTCTCCAGGTATATCTAACAAACCACCCTCCTTATCCGTAGGTGAGTAAGGAAACCTCTCTTGTCTAGACTTCTGGATTTGGCAACAAATGTCACCCTGGTCCAGCTAAACCCTACAGCCTTACAATGGGCTAAAAAGCCCAGTTCATAGAAACAACTTTTCTATTAAAAAAGAGCAGGGTAAAACTGGTGCCTAAACATTTAATCAGAAAATGTCCAGCAAGTATTTTCTGAGCATTAGCTAGGTGCAATAGCAGGCAGTATGTCTGTCATTGGGATTGCAGCCTAAATAAGAAGAGGTCGCCGTGGTCATGATGTTCAGATTCCATTACACAGGATCAATGCACAAAGATGTGCATGGCCAGCTGAGCTAAGAGCCCCGAAGAAAAGCATATGACTGGGGAGTGCCTGCCCTGCTAGAGGCGGGAGCGGAAGGTTCAACCAGAAGGTTCCTCATCAGGTCAGGAAGATGCAAGACAATGAGAAATATGTCCTCTAGTCCTTGAGAATTTGAGGTGGGGAGTCTGGTCTTGTGGCTTCATAGCTTGATCAGCCAGAGCCGGGCATGGTGGTTTCATGCCTTTAAGCACAACCTATGGAGTGCGGCTGGGACTGGGAATCGCTTGAGTCAGTGGGTCTGAGACCCATCTGGGGCAACATGGCAAGACCTAGTCCCCAAAAAATATAGCTGGGCATGGTGGTATGTGCCTGTAATCCCAGCTACCTGGGAAGCTGAGGCTGATAATCGCTTGAGTCTATGGTACCCCAGGCAATGTAAGCCTGTGGTTCTCCAGGAAAAAATAGCAAAACCTAGTCTTAAAAAAAAAAAACAAAAAAAACCAGGGGCAACCCAGGGAGGAAGGAGCAGACAGTGAGTCCACACCCCAGGAGTGCACAGGGGCCAGTGGGGCAGTTTGGGCACCACTCTCACCCTCTCTGTGTCATGTGGTCAGTTCCAAAATCAGAACCAAGGTGGAGAGGTCGTGGGCAAAAAGCAGGGAGAGAGAATGTGGCCCTTGGGAGGTGAGGTGTATTGGCTCTAAGGCCTGTTGCTTGCAGGACGTCACAATGATGGTTTCAAATCACCCTGTGAGGGGCCAGCCTTCAAAACAGCAATGGCAGATGCCAGGAGCAAGACTACTCCAAGGAACTCTGTGGATCTCCTGTTCTCCTGCGGGGGCCATGGCTGCAGGTCCCCTGGCTGGGGCCACCCTTTCCCACAGTCTCTGGATCCATGACTCTCCCCCACACGCCTCTCCTCCCACAAGCAGAGAAATGGAGTCTTTGATGTACCCAGTTATGGAACTCTGCTTCTTTCTCCTTGCCAGCTTTGTCTAAGAAACACAAAGACAGTAAACAGGGAGTGGGTGAAGGGAGAGCTGAGGTTTTTCTGGGAATGAGAATTAAGATAGGACTCAGGGTCTTTGGCCAGTTCCCAAATGCAATGAGTTTATCACTGCCAGGGACAGCAAGTGTACAAAGCTCTTGGCAGTGACCTCTGCTGATTTATGAGGGGTTCTGGTTTGTTTCCCCATGCTCTGCAGACAACCAGTCTTAAGGGAAATGTATATCCAGAATCTGTAAAGAGCAAGAGAGCCATTGGCAACACCAGCAAGCCCCTATGAAGAAAGATCACCGGGGGAGCTGGAGAAAAAGAAGTTTTCTCTTGCCCATTTTTTTTCTTGCCTTGTCTTATCTTTGTCCCTTCCTTCATGGCTCCCACTGTTTCTCTCCTTCCCTTCCCTTCCTCTCTATCTGTCCCCCTCTCTGCCTCCCCCAACCCCAATACCAAGATGACTGAGTTGACTGTGAATAAGCACAACTACCAGGGTCCATATCTGCCTTCCTGACATATGGAAGTGGAGAAAGTGATGTTCTCACACCCTAAATTACACCCCACAGCCAGCATGCTCAGCAAGGGGCGGGAGGTGCCCCCTGACAGCTACAGGGCAGGAATGTCATGCTGAGGAGACCCTCCACCCTCATTTCCTCTCTCCAGCCTGGCCTCAGGGTGGGATCTCTGCTTGCATGAAGAGATAAAAACAACTAGAATCCGTAGGGACCCAAACACATGTGGGAGCAGGGGGAGCGAGGGGAGAACGAGCAGTGCAAGCTGTCTCCAAACCACACCTGCTACAAATCAATGTTTTGCTGTGATAGTCCTCATTTGGAAATCTCTTTTATTTATAGACAAAACACAGTGATTCTTGCAAGCATCAGAGAAGGTATTCAGAAAAATGCCTGGGAGCTTGGGTCCCAAGCTTGCAGGAGCAGCTGAGCTCCTTAAGAACACCCTTATGTCCTCCTCCTGGCTGTGGGTTCCTGAGATGGCTCGGATCTCATTTCCCAGCTTCAGAACACCCTCCTGGAGTGGGAAGCCACTCGGCTGGAGCATCGCGCAGCTGCCAACAACCCTTCTTGTGATTTTCAAGTGTCCTATTTTGCTTTGTGCAGGTGTATGGGCCTCATCTCTTCCCTCCATACCCAAGCTTCCTGGAATAACCTCTAGACTTTGGGAACTGTGTGGTGCCTTGAAGAAAGACAAGCATGTGGGGCAGAAAGTGATGCTGCAGTGTGTGGTAATGGAAAGGGATCTGACTTGGGAGTCAACAGCTTGCATCTGACTTGGGAGTCAACAGGTTTCTACTCCGGCCCTTCAAAGTCCTGCCTATCACATAACTAAAGAAGAAACAGAAATGAAACACTCTGGAAACTACATACACAGAGAGTAATCACTACTGGCCTTCATGTTCTGATTCTCCTTGGCAGGGACATTGTCCAGACAGGGATGAGACCAATACTGCAAGATCCTGGGGCAGCTGGATCTGAGGCTTTGGGGCAGAGTCCAGCCACATCATCTTAGTTGCTGCTGTTGTTGACTCTGAATCAACATTCAGGTTTTAACAATCCTGTTCCATGATGAGAATACAGAACTTCTACATGATTAACTGATTTGTCCAAATAGAGAGACAGGATTTGAACCCAGATCTGTGTCACCCCCAATGTTCAAGCTTTTCTTCCCTTACACTAGATGACTTTTCACTGTCCTTGACTGGGCTTTGGAAAGAATTGGTATGTGCTAGAGATAATGTCCTCGATGGACATTGAACAGAAACTTTAGGTGTCTCCTTTTCTGATCTGAGTCAGCTAGCAGGAGATGGCCCCCTCCTGGGTAGCAGTTGGTGTGACCACCATTCACAATTCCCAGTTGGGGACCCCCTTACTCCACGACTGTTAGAGGTAAGATGGTTCTCATTCATAAACAGTACACCTGACCTTTGGTACCTGAAGAAAGGTCTCAACCTACTGAGCTCTGAGGAGTGACTGGGGCCCTTGAGAAATCATAAGCAAGAGTCTGTATGAAAGCAAGTCACCCAGAATATCCTGTATATTCACTTTGAAAGGCTCTGGAGCTCTTAAATCAAAAGTCACTGTGTCTCAGGCTTGATTAGTTGAAGTCTTTTCTTCAACATGGGTTGAGGAAGACAGAGGTGGTACCACACAGTGATGCAGATTACATGAGTAGCTGCTTGCTGAATGCAGATGGGGAGGGGAAATGGCAGTGTGGACACTCACTTGGCTGAGTGTTGTCCTCAAGAATGCAGCTTTGGATGAGCATCTCAGGATCTGGGGATCTTAAGTGGTAAGCTCCTATTTAGAGTTCTCTGCCTTCTAAGAGGAACATGGGAGCCCCTTGTTTCCACGTACAGCAGCATCAAGTCATAAGGGAGTAAATTATCTTTTGTCTTCACCTTGCAGAGATTTTTTTTAAGACAAACTCACTTAATTGGCCAAAAGGAAGTGTATTTTGATGCTCAATCTCTCTTCCTTGAGAAGGGTGGTTTCTAAAATAGCTTTGCATAATGCCTTTATCCTACTCAAATACCATGAGTTTTAACTTCGGCAAGTGTTTTCCTTTTCCTCTTCAAGGTCACACAGTTTGGGGTAAGAATTCTATGCTCTGAAGCATCAACAAAGGAATTTTGAAATGTAGTTCCCTGACGCCTTCTCTCCAGGAACTACTAGTCTGTGTGGTAATAAACAGAACCAGATCACAAACAACTGACTTGTTCTTTTCAAAATGCATCCCTCCCTCTGCAGTTCATCTCCTTAAAATAAAACCACCCACAGAATAAAATGAGTAATTCCTGGAGAAGCAATGCCATGGCATTCTTTATTAAAATATGTCTGGCTTGGGAAATTTACCAGGAAATACCCTCCAATGAAGGATTAAGATCAGGAAACTTGGTGCAGTCTTGTGATACTGGCACACAATGCCCACTTCACCACTGGAGCAAAGATTAACAACCTTCACTAGGCTAGAGGGTTCCCACTTCTGAGTAATCTGGGGCAAACATAAATGCGTACTCTTCTGGGCTCTGATTCTTAAACAAAGCAAATGTTAGAAGCCTTGCATCCCTTAATCAAATTGCTTTTCAATGTCTAAGTTGAGATAATAATAGAAACATTTGACCAGAAGCTTCTTGTCTTTTCAAAGTGGGGGTAGACTTGATAGTCTCTATCTCAGCTCTTTCATCACTCCAATCACATTTTGGCCTTGAGGTTGCTCTTTGATGGTTCTCTGACTGGCTGTTGCCCAAGCAGAGCTTTGGTAATTTAAATGAAGGACAGCTTAAGGGAAGGGACTCTTTGATGCATCCACATAGTCCCAGTACCTAGAACATCTGGCTGGTAGTGGGCATCACAAGGTTTGCTGAATTGGCATATTATAGAAATACATTGTAACCAGTATATATTGATCACCTACTATATTTGTTCCTCAAGGCTTGGCAAGTTTTTGTATAAATGGGAAGTCAGGGGAAAATTGCCTAAATTACTTTTTTTCCCAAATAGATAGGTATAGCTAAGAGCACTATAATTCTGGATTAAGTGGTCAGGGAAGTTTGTTTTAAGCCTAAAGCATGTGCAGAACACTACTTTGGCATCATAGGGACTTCTAAAAGCCAAAGAAAAGAAGTGGGATTTAGACAGGAAGGTAGTATAGGTGGGGATCTTCAGGGACCAAAGTCAGTGGAGAGTTGGGCCTCAATCCCCATTCAATTGTCAATCCACTTGACAGACGGATTTCCAATCCAGTCCAATCACAGTGAATTGTTTTCTTTGACAAAAGAATGCCATGTTCTTAGACAAGCTCTGCCTGGTGGCAGAAAGCCATCTGACCTCCTATTTCCTTTGTAATTTCCCTCCATATAGAGCTTTGTACCCACAGGTCAAGGTCTTACAACTTGAGTGGGAGAAAGGATGTTCGTGAAATGGGTGGATAGGGAGATGGACAAATGATTGAACTGACCCAGTGACACAGTCCTTGGAACATCCTTGGATATTCTGAGACTTTTAAAATTAAAGTCAGGCAGTCATTGTGTCAGTCAGTCAACTCCCATCTCCCTTCTGGAGCCTGGGAAGGTTCTGGGAAGAGGTAAATGCCCTCAGAGGTAGTCTTGGTTCTCAGTACTTCTTGTGGTTTCACCTGCTCCTCCAAAAACTGCTCGAAATGCTTTAGACGATGAGTCCTGAGATTCATATCTCTTTTGACTCCAGCTTACCCTAACTGCTACCATACGATTCACCCCCCCCCCCATTGCTCAGACTCTCCCATGTTTTCCTAGAGTCTACAGATCAAGAAATCTCAGTTCCTTAGGAGGACACTCTGATTTGGTTTATCCATAATTCTATTCTCCCCTAAAAACTGTTTCTAAGACCAGACATCTTCAGAGAATTATTTTCTGATTGAACATGGACCTCAGAGAATGCTAAACCCAGTCATTTTAGTGAGTTCACATCTACAAAGAATTTTCAGAGCCATTAGCTCATCTATTCTCAAAAATATGTAGCAGGTGGTAGAGCAGACATCATCGCTATTCCACAGATAAGGAAACTAAGGCAGAAAAGATCAAGGACCTTGCCTGAAGCCATAGAGCAGGTAGATGGAAATGTGGGTACACCAGTGTTCCCCACTTGAGAAAAGAGAATTCAACTCCCCACATAAAGAACTGAGTCCTTTAGAAAACAAATCATGGCCCATTTTTCTGTTTTTCTCCCTTCACAGGCTAAATCTATGAAATTGGAACAACACAGCAAATGGCTGAGGGCTATGGTCACAGCCCACAGACCTTTATGGAAGATTTGGTCTTGGCCCAAATTTTCAAAAAAGCCAAACGGATCAGCAAAACACAGTGCAAATGCAGGGACCATGCTGACAGGGTGTCTTGTGAAATATTTCCACAGGAAGCAAGCACAGGCAATTAACTTTGCTATAACAATGAATGTGGCCAGATAAAAACCAAAATCCTCAGAGGGAAGTTGCACCTTACCCCCAACCCCCAATTCAAATGAGTCTATAAATCCAGCTGAGCTTTCACTGTGGCTACTGACCCCTAATATGAGGGTGCACGCTCACACTTGTGCGCTCACCATTGGAGCGCCAGTACTACTAGTTGAGGAAGCCACCAAAAGCTCGTTATCTCAAATGGGTGTGTGTGTGTGTGTGCATGTGTGTTTCAAAGAGCTCAGGTGTCACAATTCCCACTCAGCAGATGCACAAATGAAGGAGAACAAATACAATGACATAACTGTATAACAGTAGGCAAAGTATATGGCAGACAGAAGACCAGAGCCCACTCCCCAGTTCTAAGCCCATCACTGGAGACTATCTCCAGGTCTCAGTATGACAACACGCCGTCAGCACTAACAATCCAGTACAAGTGTGATCTTGGCACCCTGGAGCTGGCTCCATGCTGGGTGGAGAGGGAAGGCAGGTGAGCTAGCTGACGTCTCTTGGGTCTGCTCTGTCATGCTCTGCCCCCATCGTTCTCAAATTGGTGCATTGCTCTTCCTGCCCCAAGATGACATTTCCTCTAACCCACTCTCCACACAAACTGCAAATTAACCCTCTCAATCCTCTGTCATCTATCTTTGTGGATTTCTTTAAGCATTTCAATGATTTTCTCCAGCTCAGGGGTTTCAGATACGGCCAGTGGTTGAACTACTGCCTGCTGTTTATTTCTTTCAGTCTTGTGGCTTTTCCATTTTTATTTTACTTTTTAAATCAAATTTTATTGATTTGTCATCCAACTATATAACTGTGTACTGTGGGAGCTTCACACCTCTATGTGTGTGTTTCACTGACTCTCCCCCAAAGCTCAGAATCAACGTTCTATTGCATAATCACCCCTCCTCCTCCATTTTAAATGGTTTGAAAAAAAAAAACAACAAAAGAAGAAAAAGATTTTATGAAAAGTTATGTGAAATTGAATTTTCAGCATTGTAGTATTTTTGGCAGAGAGGCATATCCATTCACCTCTTATTGTTGATAGTGTCATATTCTTATTCATAGGACAGAATTGAGTGCTGTGACTTAGATCACATGGCCTCCCAAGTTTAAAATTTATACTATCTGGTCTTTTGCAAAAAAGATTTAGCTTTTAAAAAGCTATTCCTTTTTAAAAATCAGATTATAGAACATCCTGACCAAATGGGGGTTTTCTCTGGGTGCTAAGGCTAGATAGACGTATTTGAACTTTTTGGTACCAAACATATAAGTACAAAAACAAGAGTACTGACATTAGGGAAAGAAAGCACTATATATTTTTCCATCTTACTGTGGGCCATAATGTGTTTCTCTCACTACCAGAATCTTACTGGTAGTTAAGATCACCTGGTCCCCTCTCCACCCCTAAGTGGAGGCCCCACTGTGTCTCTGCTCTACAGATGAGGAAAGGCCAGCTGGGGGGGATTTTAGTGGGGCAAGTCACTAGTTGGCCTTTCCTCATCTGTAAGAAACACTTTATATATTTATGGTGGGAACACACTGTCTAAGAACACACTATAAGAAACACTTTATGTATTTATGGTGGGAACACACTAGAAGCCTGTAGGCAGAAAATGGTTTAGGAAGAGGGGTTTATTTAAATTCATAGGAGACCAAAACTAAAAGAGAGTGAGGACTTAAAGACATAGGGCAGCCTCATGTGTAGTCAATGTGAAGATATGATATAATATATTTGGAAGTACCTGAGACAGGCAGGATGAAAGCTATGTGCTCACAACTTGCTAAGACACAATGTACTGACTTTTCTTAAGTTCTTCCATCAAACATTATTGAATTAATATTGATATAAATGTCAAAAGAGAGAATTTGTTGGCTAAACTGTGGTGCTTCCACATGAAGGAATACTACACAACAGAGCACCTGACGATAATGACATCATTGCTGCTGTTGGCACTCTGATTGTTCTCTGGTAATGCAGAATAAAGTCAGTAAGTGATGGTGCGAAAAACTAATCCTGCCATTCATACTGTCCTGGAACCAGGATTCTCAGTCATAGAGAAAGGATCATAGAGATGAGCTATATAAATAACTCGTCCCTTTGAATTTAAAAGAAACAACATGAATTCATGGTGTATTTTTTAAATGACAAACAAACACTGCTTATTTCCTATTCTTCCCATTGTAAAGATTTAGAAGTGATGCCCAACAGAGGGACAATGAGCACTCCAAGGTTTCCAGATTATGGTTTCTATAAACCATTTCCCACTAAGGGGAGCAAGGGGCACTTACAGACATGGCTGGTTCCATGTCTGCAGTAGAGCCTGGGGTATCTTAGTTTCCTGGATATTTGGATGACATCAAATATCATATTGGAAGGAGTCAACTGACAAGGGATGTCACAATCCAAGCATCCATGAAAAATAAATAAAATGAATTAAGACACACCAAATATATTTAAACTCAGGAGTTTAAATACTCAAAACTTAGGAGCTTAAACATACTCAAAAAATTGGAAAACTTAATTGGTCACCTTTGGTAGATAATATTTGATATTTGCATTTGAACTGTCAAAAAAAGAGAATTGTATCTTTTTGATATGAATTATAATGCTAAATAATAAATAGTATATATATACGTAATTATTTATATTTCAGCTAATAAATAATGATAGAATCAGAACATCATCACTCTAATTACTAAAATAAATCTAAACAATATACATCAATGACTGCTAAGATCATCAAAAGAGATAATCAGACATTATGAACCTTCTGATAAAAAGTGTACAACACGATCAGTGAAATGGTTTTGCCTCCCAACCCCCATAAATTTGATTACATATCTAAACCAGACAATTCATAGTAAATACAGATGGTAGAAGAACACATTAGATAGAGCCACAGGTCTGCAATCAGAGAAAGTTCACTGTGAGAATCTCTGTAGGACAAAGGATATAATTTTTTCATCAAATACTGCAAAAAGAACCTGTAAATTAGAAGCATGTCAATCTACTAGAATACATGGCTCTTATTTGGATTCTGATTTTAAATTAGGTTTTTGAAACAGGCATTTATGAAACAACTATACATTTGAATACTTGCCTGACATTTGATGATAGTGAGAGGTATGGTGATAATTTCTTGAAGAATGAAAATTGTATCGTGGTAATGTCAGTTTCACTCAGGGGGTGCATAGCTAAGTATTTACAGGTGAAATGATACAATATCTTGGATTTGCTTTAAAATAGCCTAGTGGCAGGTGAAAAAGTGGGTGTGGATACACATAAGTTGAGGTCAGTCTTATGTGGATGATCGCTGAGGTTGGGTTATGCTCCCTAAAGATTACTGTTTACACATTTCCACAATACAGGATTAAAATAAATCCTTCATGATGTATCAGTGTGTTGGCCCTGGACGGAAAGCATCGTGATTTTGACCTGTATCCTTTTTCTTATATCTCATGAGTAATGAATGGTTGAATTTTATGCTTCAGATCATTCATTACCCCGGGACTTCCCTACCACTCAGCAAGCTTTGTCATCACTTATGAAGCTTCTCCTAACACGTGGAGTTTCTCCATCACCCTCCTCAACAGATTTTGGCAATATGTGC
This sequence comes from Uropsilus gracilis, assembly GCA_004024945.1. Lineage (NCBI taxonomy): Eukaryota > Metazoa > Chordata > Mammalia > Eulipotyphla > Talpidae > Uropsilus > Uropsilus gracilis. The sequence continues at coordinate 96,582 of PVHY01001027.1, read as the reverse complement.
TTTGGAGCATATACTTATACAATACAGAGATCTATCAGTTAAAAAGAGATTTTTCACAGCTCAAACATTTTGCTTTGATGTTGCAAAAAGTGAAAGGGATTCATGATTTCATCAAGTGATGACACAGAGCTCCACAAACCAGATGAACCTGGCATTTGCATTCAGTGGTGTGCGTGACCAGGAGAGAAAAGATAGTTATACTGCTGAGGCTGATTGGTGTTTCCACTCTGAGTGAATGCCAAGGCAAATCCAAAGGATGAGGGACACAGTGCCTGTGGGTCTCTGAGCTTTTAAGTGAGGTACTTATATCTATGAGAAGGCAAACAGGGAACCCCACAGGTGAGAGAAATGAAGGCAGTTGTGGAGATAAAGCAAAACTTTGAGCCCAGCGGTGGGATAGATGCAGGATGGCAGGAGGAAATAAAAGCTAAGAGTCAGGAAGTAAGAAATGGATCTGAAGCTTATCTTTAGAAATGGCAGTTTCCACTCCTCAAGATAAAGCTTGCTGTTCAGGGTGGCTTCTGTTTGTTTTGCCAACTTCCCCAGCATCTGGGCTGGGTGCCACACAGGGTGAGGGGTGCCTCCTGAGAAGAGGGCTACCTCACCCCCTAGAGCTCACGCCATGAGGCACTTCTCTGTTGTTCAAATTGCTGGGTGCTTGTCTATCTTCCCCACTAGGCTATAACCTCCTTAAGGCTTTTGTTTGTTCTTTGTGGCATCTCATCCCATACATAGTACAAGGAACACAGAGGTGCTCCCCAAAGAAAGCACACTGGGGATCCCTCAGGCAGGGTTTTGTGGAGTATGGGCATCACAGTTGGACGGCCATGACTCATGGTCCTGTATGACCTCTAGTCTCTTCGCTAAGTTATGGCACCCAGGTCCTGCCACTGACTTATTATAGAGCTTTAGATTTTATAAAACACTTTCGAGAGTTTTCCTTGAAGAGACAACACCTAGCTGTAAATTTTTATTCCTACATAATAATGCCACTAATTCCTCCTAGAATTTCATTGTGTGTCTATATGAATGCCTTTCCACTGATGGCCTTATAAATAATAAAACCTGAACTTCTCACTACATACAAGGTCTTGGACTCATTTGAAGGGTGGGGGTGGTGGAATAGACAAATGAACAGCTTGTAACAGAACTGTCGGAGTAGATAAGCAAACCTGGGCATCTTCGAATGTGTATCTTCCTCCATCTTTGACGTTCTGGCTGGTTATCTCATAGCTGTGAGAATCCAGGTTGATTGCACTGGGGGCCCCTGGAGCCAGGAATTCTTGCCAGATTTCTTCCACCCTCTTGGCTACATCCTGTAGGGGTTGTTTCTTAAGATCTTGGACAGCCAACCAGAACCTAAAGTGGAGCATACACACACATCCAGTCAGTTTCGGGGGGGGGGATGTGTTTCAGTCAGAAACTGGACTCTGTTGAATGTGGAAACTTATTGCTGTCCCCCCGGCTGCCCCTTTGTGGGTCACAAAGACCACTGGAAAAGGAGAAGGGGTCCCCTATTATGGAGGACTGGAAAGAAGCACATATTTGAAGATCCTCATGTTTCTGGCTACCAGAGTCTTCTCTCTCCATCACTTTCCTGACCTCCACACTACTGCCACTTTGGGCTGATTACTGTTGCAGGGGGTCTGGTGCATTGTGGGATGTTGAGCAGCAACTTAAGGTTCCCCTCACTTGATGCCAGTGGCACTCCAGCAACCAAAAATGTTCTAGAATTACCAAGTGTCCCCAGGGTGCAAAATCACCTGGGGGTTGAAAACCAATATTCTACATAGATGCCATGATGCATGACTTCCTTTATCATTTCAGGTTGGGGTTAGTTGGAGGCATTACAAGAAAGATCACAGAAGCAGTCAGAATTTTGGAATCATAAAGCAAATGTGAGCTGGAAGGATTTAGCCATTCATGTCATAGAAGGAGAAACTGAGCTGATTCCCAGCATCAGTGTCCAGTGCTTGGCATATGGAAGGCACACAACAAACAGCAGCTGGATGGAAGATAGGCTCGTCTAGAACAAAGTGAAGCGGCACATGGGGGAACTCTCTGACTAGAGATCCTCTAGGGAGTCCCAGAGAGAAAATTCCTTTCACTCCCACATTGCCTCTCAGGAGCCCCTCAGCACCAGCAAGGCAGAGGCTGCAGGGGGAGCAGGGTGAGTTTTGCTTGGCTGAGAGCAGTGGCAACCGGAAGCCAAGCTTGGACAACTACTCCCAAGCACCCTGGTGAGCAGTTTTTTCAGAAGGACCCAGGGTGGGTGGCACATGCGGTGCCTGTGAACCAGACAGGCCAGGTTCCCTATCAGTGAGATGTGAGGACAGGTCCCTGGCTATGTGGTTCTCACCGCCATAGGAATCACACGTAGTCAAATCAACAAAAGGACAGCGACAAGAGAAGCTGAGCCGCAACATGGTGGAAAGTGCATTCAGTCTGTCATCGAATTTCACCCAAAGTAAGATGTACTTTTTTTTTTTTTTTTAAAGGTTAAACATGTTTTTCTGTTGCTGTTTAGAGAAAACTCTTTGGAGCCACGTGCGTGGCCCAAAGACGACACTCAGTGGCTAGATGCGGTACTGCAGCTTGTGCCTCACAAGGTAAGGAGTATGTGTGTGTGTGTGTGTGTGTGTGTGTGTGTGTGCAACTCTTCCCCTGACTTGCCATTTGTGATTCTAATGACCTCCTTCTAAAGAAAACCATCGTGGTTCCCTCATTGATCCTGAAGAAGCAGGAAGGAAACCTAACAGCCTAATGTCTCCACTCAACCGTGAGATCAGCAGCACAGCTCTGTCCTCCTTCTGGCACTGGCATGGTCTGCATTGCTGTGCTTTCTGGCACCTCTCCCCTCCTCTGTAAAATGCCTACAGGGTCCATGTGACATAGTCTGAAAAACTTCCTGTGCAGGCTTAACCCTAACACACTGGCAGGGCCTTGAGGGCCAGCGTAGTGGCCACAGATTCTACGCAGGTTCAGTCCCAACCCCCAGGTCCCATCTCATTCTCCCTGAGGGACCCGGACAGCAGTTCTTGCTCCCACCACCTGTCATCACCCACCCTTTAACACCAGTGCCTTCTCTTTTCTCAGTTGTTTGATGCTCACAAACTCCAGCTCCCCAGGTAGAGGAAGCCCACAGTGTGTTCCCCACCAGAGCCTGGAGGGGCAGAAAAGGAGATTTTGAAAGGAGGTATTAGCTCCCTCATTGTTGAAGAGGGTCCTTGCAACTTGGCAGGGTCAGAGGTCACCTCCACCTGCCAGGCCTGTCTTTGAGGCCTCCCTGTCCCACTCTGTAGGTCCACCATGAAATGGAGGCACTGGATGCATAAAGGTGAAAATGGCTCACTGCTGATAACAATGACTCGAAGGCCTTTGTCTCTTGGAGCACTGGGTTTGGCAGGTGAGATTTAATAAACCCAGTGCCTGCAAAAGAGGCTGGCTTTTCAAAGCACTGCAAGGAGCGCTAACGGCTAACTCATCAAAGACTGTCAGTGAGTCCTCTGTAGCCACACACAGGAGCAGATGGAGAATGGTCCTCTCTCAGGGAGTCAGCTCTGGCTGGGCTTCCGAGGCTGGAGGCTACTTCCCCAGGCCAGCATCCTTCCCAAGAGTCCCGCAGTTTCTCACATAAATGGATGATATCCAGTGACTTCCTGCTCCCTCAATCACTGTCACCTAGGACGTCACCTTCTGTCCCTTGCTCCTTGCTGCATTCTGCTCTGAGGGGAGCCCTGAGCATCTCTGGGAAGGCCCGAGGACCTAGCAGTCCGAGGCTGCAGGATGTCTTGGCTGAACCATTGGGGAGCCACATAAATGAACGCCACTCGGCTGGGTGTCAAGAGGTCTGCAGCTGATGTAAATGAAAATTTCAGAATCAAATTTAATAAACTTTTACATAAAAAATTAAAAGGTTCCCTTTGTCAGAGAAAGCCAAGAATCAAAAAACAAAATACAAAGAGAAACAATGGTGCGCTGGAAGGGACAGGCGGGAGGAGAGGGAGGAGGAGGAGAGGGAGAGGATGACATTCCCTAGACAGCAGTTTTTCTCTCCTCAAGTGCACGGGGACCCTCTCTGCCTTCTGTCTGCCTTGGAGATGACCTACCTTATCCCTCTCAGGTGACAGCAAAAATGCTGTCACAACAGCATCCTGACATCCCATATGTGTTTACCATCACTGGCTTTGAAAAACCTTTGTGTTGATTTGAAATTCAAAACAGGCTTTGGTTTGTGTTTGCCATCTGCGAGCCCACAGGCCTGAGCTGGGAGTGCAGGCCGGCCAGGCTGCCCGGCCACACCCCCCCCCACCCGCCCCCCAAAGAACCACAAAAGCTTTCCTCCGCACATCCACAGCGACAGGGAGGCCTGTGGGGTTTGAGCAGCTTCTGCTCTTATCAAAAGCCTGCAGGTACCGAGCCTCCTGGAGGACGCCAGCAGGGAGGGGGCACCACAGCGGTGTCAAGCCCACCCATCCTGCACTAAGCCTCTGTGGCTTGCAGCCGAAAGGCTGTTGTGACTGCAAGCCACAAGGACATGCTGGTATCAGGAAGACCACCTGTTCTGCCTCGCTTGAGTCGTCAGAGCCCTGAGAGGCAGGCTGTGTGCTGGCACGTGATCCGTGTCGGGGGCTTAGGAATGCAGGCCGAAATGGGCCTTCCGGGAGAAGTGGGCTGGGTCCAGATTGTGCCAGGTCAGGCAGCTGAGGACGGGACCTGTGGGCAGTCCAGGGCTGCCCGGGTGGCTTCCTCCCTCTCAGTACCCGAAGCTGACAGAGTGGAGTTTTCTCCTCCCAGCTGGCTAGAACAAAGGGAACTATGCAGGGTGGTCATTCTCCTGCCTGCCAGGACTGCTTGGCAGCGCAGGCCCCTAAAGCCCCCCCTTTCTAGCTTACCTATCAACTAGGATTTTCATGGTTAAGAAGCTCGAGCTTTTAGTTCAGTCCCAGAGCAAAGCAAACTATGCGGAAGGAAGGGTTTCTGTGCCCTCTGCTGGTCAACGGAGACACAGGAATGACGGCCCTACTCGACTCACTCTGTCTCAGGTAGGGCTGAGACCCTCGGTGGTGCCTGGGTCCAGCCCACAGCAGTGCCACGGAAGCTGAGCTGTCTCACTGGGCCAAGGCTCAAAGGCTGCAGATTGTCTTGGTGGGGTTCGAGTCACCTCAGTTCAGATTAATCATGTGTTTGGTTAGCGGTGAATCCCACCGGGCCTAGTGAACCTTCCGAGGTCTTCCTAGGACTCAGGGCAACTGTCGGAGAAGATGGGCGCTCTCCAGGCGAACCTGGCAACTCCCCTGCGCTCTCTTTAATTGCTTCTCTCTTCAGCTGACACTGTGTGGAACTAGGATAATCAATCTGCAGGTTAGAAGAACAACCACGTTCTCTCAGGAGATGTTACAGCTCATAAAAAATGTACGGGGGACGCTCTTTGCTGCAGGTTTTGAGTTTTAACTCGTGCCCTGCCATGTGGCAGGGATGCTGCTGAGCATCCCTGGGCAAAGGTGGAAGAGGGGGAAGGAAGACAGGCATGGTTGGCACAGGGTTCCTGTCACCACTCAGGAGAACACAGTGCGGAGGGAGAGGGACAAGGCCAGGTAACTAACTTACCGGAGCTTCCTGCGTCAGAGCTGAGACACTCCTACCTCGTGCATGAGAGACACATACATCCCTAAAGGCCTCAAGGCAGACAGTCTCCAGGGTCCCACCCCGCCTAGTGGAGACCTAGGCCTGGCTCAGGGTGCCAGAGGGAGCCTATGCTCACGTGGCAGGTTATCTGAGGCCAAGGGGGCTGGGCATGGCTGTGCCATGGAGGTAATGTGTTTCCCTCGTCTCCCAGGCTCACCCAGGAGAAAATGATGAAAGAAGACTTCAATTCACATTATAGTATCACAGGCATTCTTCCTTAAAGAATCCGGGCTGTTGAGTCCTTTGCTGTTGAGGAAGAGATACCCGTATCTCTTCAAGGCTCCTTTGTTCTGGATTCTGAAGCTCTGTATAAATTCAATCATGTGGCTCTTTAGCTGGCAAGATTTTCCGGGTGCTGTGCAAAAGTGTTCCAATAGAAGTACCACTTTTGTGGCGATGCATGGAGCACAGAAGACAGAGGGGAGAGGTCCCTGGCAATATATCCCATCTGATCAGCCTCTTTCTCTTTTCCTTTCCGCTCCAGTGCCAACTACCTGGACTCTAGATCACTTCTGGGGAGAAAGGACAGCCCCAGGGCTGCCAATGTAATGGATGGGCCACATTTCAGAGCTCCCAGGACCACCCCCCCGATGTGGAACACAGCGCTGGTGCCTCTGCACGGCCCACGTGGTTGCCCCAGGCAAGGGCTAAGCTGTCTTCTCTCTATGGGTTGGGGAAGGGGCTAAGCCAATATCTGTGGCCGAAGAAATGAACACAAAGGGAAAGGGAAGAAACTACCTGGTTGTGGGTGACTGAAGAATCCTAAAGTTGCGATTCAAAACTGCGTTTCCCCCCATCTATCCAATTATGCTGAATATCATAAAAGTAGAATTTGGACCCCCAGAGAGGATTTTAGAAGCTCTTGGGCTACATGTTTTATCTCTGACTGTTCTATTTTCTTTATCCTCTTTCCTGTCATGGATCAGAGGGGACCCTCTTTAAGCCTGGATTTATGCATTCATGCTGGGGGTGCAGATTAGGTCCTACAAACTCAGGCATGCTCACATGGCTCCTTCCCCCAAGATGGAACGTAGCCCTCCTGGCTCAGGAGGAAGTACCTGGCACCGGCACATGAGGTGATGGCAGACGAGGCACTGAGCCCCTGCCAGACACTCACTCCACTGGTTCTCGGGGCCTTGAGGGTGCTGCGTGTGTGAGAGACACACCTGAACCCACAAGTTCTGGCTGCACTTAAATTGAGGACTGAGCCAGCAGGCACCCCTGCTCCAAGAACTGGGATGCTGGTCATTCCTCAAGGTGTCTGCCACAGTACAGGTGGCAGAGTAATATACAGCCATGTAGTCCTTACACAGAGTGTCATACAGCTACTCATGGGCCAAGGACTAGTCAGGTAAAGGGAGGCCTCTCCACCACTTCATCAGAGGACCCTCAGGGAACAAGAATGAGTAGAGATGGGAGGGGTCCCCGGATGCTCATAGGTTCATGCTGGGGGTTGGACCTAGGGCTGAGCCAGTCACACAGAGAGGTGGCCCAGAGTGCAGCAGGCTGACCCCGGGGGGAGTTGCTTCCCAAGCAGGACCCACTTCCAGGCACAGCTTTGGAGAATGTCTGAGCATCACCCTAGAGAAGAGTGGTAGAAGTCAAGCCTCTGCCACGAATACTGGGTTAGGAATTGAAACAAAACTCAGCTATATTTCCAATAGTTGTCAGCACAAGGAAAGAACGCTTGTGCAAAAGCTTATCTGGCTTACCAAGCGCATGGCTGCCTCGAGAGTTCATGAACACCAGTTCATGGTATCTGCATGTGCACCCTGGTCTCCATGGCCAGGGAGAGTCCCCCTGGCCCTCCTTTGGTCCAAGGGCCTTCCAGGTCCTGTGGGCTCCCTCTCTCTCTTTTTCATCTACTGGTGCTCTGTGTATGTTTCCAAGCAGAGTTTATGATTTGCCTACGCTGGCTTACAGTCTTCCTTGTCCTTTGAGAACCATTCCAACACGTCCTCTAGTGTTTATACTTGTTTCTACTCATTTAGTGATTTAATAGTTTCTTGTGTTTTTTTTCCCCAAGGACCTACAAGGTCATTGCAGGCGAAGATCCTGAATCATGACTTTCTCGCCTCTCTCAGCAGATTCTCACGGGCTTGACACAGCATAGGTGTGCAATATATATCACTTGATTGATGCGTGGGACTGATTGGGTCTCTGGCGCCAAAAAAATAAAATGCATTTTGCACATTGACCCTGTAGAACAGCCTTTTTACCCACCGTATCTGTCCTGACATCTTAAATTTAACAAGTAGTTTTAAAAAGTTAATAGAACAACTCTGACGAAAAGGCTGTTAGAAGACAGGAAGAAGCCTCACCTATGAAAGAGAACCTGGTGCCAAGAGAATACCAAGATGCCATCTGACCCACTGAGAAGTCACCAGTTTGCAACAATTCCTAAGGCGTCTAGAATAGTCATCAGCTTCCGCAGGTCTCTGTGTTCCACGCAGTACAAGGGCCTGTGTGAACAATTGGCTCTCAAGGGTCCTATGGAGCCTAAGGGGCCCTTTTCCTTGCCACCTTTTTCTTCCTCTTGTCATGGGCTCCGTGTTTCTCCAATTGCATTTTTTTCTTAAACCAAACAACAGCAGTGATGCATTAATACATTTCCCTCATCCTGATTAGTCACAGACCAGTAGGAGCAATCAGATGTCCTCACTGGCATCACAACCTGAGTAACTACTATGCAGATGAGTAGACTTCCCCCAAAGGGAAACTTGATTAATTCGCTTTCACAGTTGTGTCTCCAGTGATTGAATGACATTTCATTTGGCTGTTTGAAGTCCTAAACTAAACCCAAGTCTCTTCTTTCTTTCTTTCTGTTTAGCCTGTTGGGTACGTAAGACCCCCAGACTGGGGGTGTAGTGATAGAGAGTGTCTCTCACTTGCCTTTTCCATTATGAAGCGCCTTGGTTCTGTGGCTTTAGCTAGTGGGTAAATTTATCTAAATTTATCATCAAATCCACTTAATCATTTTTTTAAATCACTAAAGACATGTCTTCAATAACTGAAAAGACTATCATCTGGACTGAAAGAACCAAAAATGCTGGTGTTGGTAGATACAAAGATGGTGATAACAAAGCTGCCTATGAAGTTTGTCCTCCATTTCAACCTTAGCCACATTAACCGAAATCTAAATTTGAACCATAACCTTTTATTGAGAAAGGAGGGAAGAAAAAGTGATGAGTATGCAAATTCCTCCACACACCCTCTGAATAAACCCAGAGCTGTGAGTGATTTACCTGAGGTTTTCTGAACTGAATTCTGACTCCAGGAATCGTAGGAACTGGTCCCGCCCCACCTGGTCCTTCAGTATCTCATCGAAAGAGAAGCCCCATCTCTTGACTCGCTGCTGGCTGGGCTCTTTGCTTTTAGAGGAAACAAAAAAGGTTTGAAAAGCAATCAATACCAGGAAAAACCTGTGTTACAGTTTTCAGCGATATAAATTATTTTGCTGCCTACGACCATGTGAAAATCTCATATATAAGGAATAGATTCTATAAAGCCTTCACTAAGTTCAAATGCAGACTTTTGTATGCCAAAAGTAGCCAACAATGAGAACATTAAAGAGGACATTTGAGTGGAGAACAGTGAGGTGAAGGGCACCATGATTCCTGCCAAATGGCTGCAGGAAAGGTAGCCACTCACTGATTTGGCTTCCCTGGGTCAGTCCCATTATTTATAAGCGCAACTCTTGACTCCATCACTTTTTCACCATTTTCTATATATAAATGAAGATGCCTTGTGAATCCAACCTTTCACTAATGATATTTCCTATCCCTCCACCCCTTCCTGGTCCACAGAAAAGAAAAAGAATTCCCTGTAGAGACCCAGGTCAGAGAACTCAGCTCAACCAGGACAGATCTCATCGCTGGGAAGGGAACGGTGCTTCATTTATGGATTCCACCTACACATGCTCTCCTGGTTCTAGGTATTGGTCCAAGCATTTTGCATCTGTTAACTCACTGGATCCTCAGAGGTACTCTGGGGAAAATGCACTAAGAGGGTCTCCACTTTACAGGTCAAGAAACCAAGACTGAGTGATCATTTGCCCAAGGATTAAGAAATGAAGGAATAAAGACTGAAACTTAAATCTAAATTTTCACCAGAGGGGAAGGGGTGGAGCCATGGTGGGGGAGGGAAAAGGCCCAATGGAACATGGTGGAAGGATGTTGGGGAATGAGTGGTGGGCAGGCTCTGGGTGTAGACGTTTGTAGAGGTTTGAATCTATAACCTGCAGCGGATACAAGAGATAAACCTACTTTACCTCAACAAATAAAATTTGGAAAAATAATTCATTGATTAAAATTTTTAATTGAACATTTAAAGTTAAATGGCCACCTAGGCTGGTGGCTTTTGTACTGGAAAGCACAGTTCTAGACTTAAGCAATTCAAACCAAGCCCTTCTGTATCTGCATGGCTAGATAGATCTGCTAACTCTGAGAAGGCATCCTTGGGGCTCAGAGAGGTTCCTGTGTGCAGACTTTGTGCCTCCAGATTGGTCCAATAGGATCAACGTGGTAGACCAAGACCATCAGGTCAATCAATGGAGAATTCCATGATCGATCTCTCTCTATAAGCCAGCTTGGACCTTCTCACAATGACAAGAATGAAAATACTGGATTCTCTCTAACTCAAGTCACAGGGCCAGTCAAACTCAATAGTTGCCCTGGGGTTGAGCTAGCAGCAAATGAAAGCCCTCTGAGAGCAGCATGATGTCATCTTTTTCTGTCAGGGTCATGCTGTGACCTAGGATGGGCTCAAAAGTCTACTCTTTGTCAGTTAAGATGGCAGGGCTGAACAGAGATGGTACTGATGGCAGGTGCACCCCAATCAAAGGCTGTACTCAGAGAACCAGATGTGGAAAGTCAATCTTTGCAGTCATCACCTCAGGCTACACACTCGTTACCTGTGTCATCACTTTCTGGTACCCAAGCAGTGAGTCTACATTCATCCTGCCAGTTTCCTTGGTGGTATCAGGAGGAGGAGAAAGGCCATTTGGGGGATAGGCCAGAAAGCTTGAGGTTTCACTCTACATGTAGAATCAGAGGCCTAGGACAGAAGTGGGGGGAGATACAGAAAGCTACAAGGTCACCTACTCGTCAGCAGGGCAAGGAAGTCTTGAGAGAGAAGATACCCTGGTGTAGTTTTCTAGGGTGACCTACAAAGGGTGACCTTTTCTAGGGTCACAACAACCAATAAGCTGGTGACTTAAAATGGCAGACATTAATTCACTCACATTTCTGGAGGGTGAGTCTGAAGTCTCTGAAGGTTCCAGGGGAGCATCTATTCCCCGCCCTTCTCAACTTTTCTGTTACTAGCAACCCCTGGCATTCCTTGACTTGTGGGCACACTGCTGCAATCTCTGCCTCTGTTGTCACATGACATACCCCCTGTGCGTCTGTCTGGCATTTACCCTGTATATGCTTGTGTCTCTGCTGTCTCATAAGCAGACCAGTCATAGTGATCAGGAGCCCACTCTACTCCAGCGTGACTTCATCTTAACTGATTGCATCTGCAACAGCCTGTTTCCAAATAAAGTCACATTCTGAGATTCTGAGAAGGACATGCATTTGAAGAGTGATACTGTTCAACCTAGTACATTATTCAACTCTCCATCATTCACTATTCTATTTCCATGACTGAATGCTCCACATCTGCTCCTTTTGCTCCAGTACACCTGTCCCTTGAGATTTATTTTATTAAAAGTTCCTTGGATACAACATTTTTTATAGGTGTCTTTCCTGTATCAATTTGGTGTTTCCAAGCATCATCCCCTTTATGTTTTAAGAACAGCTTTGAAACACGCTACTATCACTGAACAGTCTCTATGGTTCTGAAATAATTCTGAAAATTAAGATCTCTGGATACTCTTCCTGAGGTGATATGTACAACAGTTCTCCCTTGGCCAGATTTAAACAGACCATCTATGGGATTCACAGTTCCTTTGTTTCTACCCATTGTATAGAAATGTTTCCTTGTGGTATATATGTGCACGTATATACATACACATATATAGCATATGTACATATATAGTGCATATAGTAACTACCTATAAAAACACTCATTTTTGTAGAGCCAATACAAGGCTAGGTGTGGTGTAAGGAGTTTCCCCCTTACAGCAGCCCACTTAAATCTCAATATCAGTGGGAGAAGTGATTTATATTGAAATTTCCAGACCTCAAAAGACTCACCAAATTGCCCAAAGCCTCACAGCTGGCAAGTGTGTGAATTGGAATCAGGGTCTGCCTTTCTTCAAAGCCAATTCTTTTTTTTCATTCCACTACCTTGCCTTTGTCATGTTTCCCTGATTTACTGTCTAAACCAATACTTGGGGAAAGACATGAGCTAGCTTCGAAAGATTTTTGACTTATTACCAAAATTATGAGAGAAAGGGCAGCTCTTCAAGAGTAAAAACATCCAGTGACCCCATTCCACGATCAAGGCTATGGACAGAATCATCACAATTTTATTTGATGCCTCAGGAACAACCTGAGGGATCTGAAGGGTCCCACACCACACCACACCACACCACACCACACCACACCACACCATACCAATGGGGAGTGGTTCTGTTGCTTCCTACTGGGTGCCTCCCCAGCCCAAACTCAATGGCTAGAAAGAACAATTTGCTATTCTCTCTCACTATACCACGACTGGGTTGAGTTTGGCTTCGCAGTTCTCAGTTGGGGTGTTTCGACCCCAATGAGAGCTGATTATAAGTTGTAGTCAGAAGCTGGGGGGTCATCTAAAAGCTTGAGTGGGGTAGGGATGGGGAGGCTCATCCAATTCTGAACAGTGGATGCTGGTGATTGGCCAGAAGGAGACTCTTGACCTTGTGTCTCTCCAAATGACTTGGGCTTCACCGAAATGGTGAGTGGGTTCCAAGAAGGAAAATCTCAGAAGCAAATGTTTCAGTGATGATGGGAGAAGCCACAGGGTGCTTGAAGACCTGGCCTCATATCACTTCTGCCATACTCTGTAGGTCAAATGAGGCACTAGGACAGTCTAGATGAAAAGGGTGAGAGGGGTTCCCGCTTGACATGAAAAGCCTCCCAAGCATACAGAGCGGGAAGGCAGTGAGGCGGCTGTGTTTAGAATTGGCACCCAAAGGGAAGGAGGTTGACTAGTTTCTTGGATGAAGGGATCATGATGATGGTGCGCAGGCAGGTAACATGGTGATGGGACAACACGGGGGTATACAGTGATGTAAGAAAAAAATATATATAGTCAATTAAAATAATAACTTTTTGCACGTGGACTATCTGCTCCTTGTCAGGTCAGGCTGGCAGGATAGTAGAGGATGCTGTGGTCCAGCAGGATGAGTCATGTTCCTTGTAGCTCTTTGTCCACTCACCACATTCAGCAAAGAAAGGAAGTTAAACCTGAATCTTGTGGTGAGAGCAAATGATGAGCCACAGCCCTATTGGCAAGGCCAGGCTTTAGCTTGGCCCCCTCTCTGGTTAATGGCAGTAATGGAGTGCTCCCTGTGCCCTCCCAGAGACGCCTTCCTAGGGCCTCTAAACAACAGCGTTCCCTCCAAGTGTGATCTGGCTGCTTTCAGCCGATTTTTTTCCTTCACAGAGAGCTCTGTTTTCTCTGACTAAACTTCTTGGCATCTGCGTTAGACAGGCTTGAGGTGTAGGGTTCACTTTCTTCTTAAGAGCAGCCCCCTTTTCACCCTCTGGATATACACATTCCTATTCCTGCATTGCTAGACTTAATAGTTGGAGAAAGAGAAACCATCCAAGCGCACTGTTCTCTTATTTATGTCCATCCTGCATCAGATTCCCAAGCATTCGGTTCAACTGTTGTTGCCCTCCATGGGGCTGTCTGTAGCCAACATATGGCAGCAATAGCATGTTCTTCATGTTTGTGGAATCCGGTGTTGCTGAGATACCTTTGCCCTGGACATGGTCAGGAGTCTGCCTGGACCCTGCTGCTCATGCCCACAGGAAGTCACAGCCTCACACAGGTCCCAGGATACCCATCTCACATGCCGCACCTGCTCTTCACATGAGATGTTGGGGCAGAGAAGCCTTCACTGAAATCTGAGCATCTTGAGGTGGGGGTACATATTGGACTACCCTGCAGCAGACAGTTAAAAAAGCCTTGGAAAGCCCTTGAACGAGAGGTGCTAGACTTCCCCTGCCCTGCCCAGGGTCTCCTCATCACTCATTCCTATTTTTTGCTTTTCACTGCCCTTCGGCCTCTCCTCTCAGGAACAAATGCTGCATTTTCCTCATGCAGCCCTGCACCCCCCTCCCTGGTGCTCGGAGGCTCTCAGTGACTTTGTGTCACTTGTCACTTATCAGTGTCCTCTGTTAATGGAGGAGGGAGCCTGCCCACCTGGGGGCAAGATGATGGTCTAGTCACCTTGCCACATTTGTATCTTGAGAGACCTTCTTGGTCAGAACTGGGTACAGGTAGGTTTCCTATACATATCCATAGAACTAAACTGAGATGAGCAAAAATGACTTCTGACTGTTTTAGACTTTTGGCTGTTTTACTGGTCCTCTCCAGCCTTTGTTTCACAGACAGGAGACATCTCTAGGCTAAAGCGGGTGGTTGGCACAGATCTCAGATTCTGCACCTCTCCAAAGATGGGCGCCTACTCATTGCCAGCATCTGAGTGAGTAGGGGTGTCCTGCCAAAGGAGAAATGGGCCTTGCAAGTGGACAGACTGTGAATGGTGGGCCAAGTTCAGGATCAGAGCAGAAGCCTGAGCCAGCAGAGCACTACTTGGGTGGGGGTGGGGGACAGGTGGCTCTCTTTTGGGGACAAAGTGTTGACAGGTTGAAAGAAGTCAATAGGCAGGCAACCACCATTGTCCCAAACTGCCATCTGCTTGTTTGCTGACTTCAGAATGAGGGAGGGAATACCACATCATCCTGCTGAAGTCAGTTCATGCACTTACTTATCCTCCTCTCCCAAGAACCAGTAAAATGACCAAGGAATGATTGCCTTGCCACCCCATACTTACTGAATACCCACTGTGTATGTCAGTCACATGTGTAGGTGCACAAATAACTTTGAATCCTATTTGGGAAGAGAACTAAGGGGAGGGTGATAAAAGAAACAGCAGAATGGATGGAATGGCCACTGGAATTGAGTGGTCACAAGAGGCCTTTCTGGGGATGGGACACAGGTGCCAAGTAAGACATAAATGAGAAGAAAAAACAGCCAAGTGGAGACCCAGGTGAGCGCTTCAGAATAAGGGAGGAGGCCAGGTAAGAATAGTGAAATATAGGTATGTCTATAAGTATGACTATATACAAACACACATATACATATAATTAAATGCATATAATTAAATATGCATCTAATTATATATAAATGTGTATAAATTAAAAATTGTAGTTTAGAGACAAGCTGTGTACATATCTTCACAATCAAATTTGATCAGAGGTGATCAAATTTCCTATCAGCAGATGATAAACCTTGAGGAATTTCAGGAATGTAGAAAGCAGGTGGACTGACCTGCTGACACAACTGATTGAGAGCACCTTACTATTCTGATAGGACCATCAGAGAGGAAGTAACTGGTGTATCCCACAGAAGTCTGGGAAAAGCCCCCGGCTCTGAGCCACAGGACTGGATGTGGAGACTCCTGGTGGCCAGGACACGGCCAGAAGGGAGAAACTCAGAACTATGGAACACAAGCTCCACAAGGCAGAGAGTGTCTCCTCTGGGAAAGGGCCATATTTCTGGTCAGCTTTAATATGGGTAATGCACTAGAGGTCTCTGCTAGCTTCGTGGTTAAACAGCAGGTATATAGAGGACAAAATAGTTCGCCCTATCAGGGAAACTTCTAGACACTCTAGCGTTCTCCTTCCTTCTCATTGGCTTTTGCTGACCTCACAGCGCCCCTAAGTTCTGTAGCAGAAAAGAAGCAACTTATTGGGAGCACTGTAGAGAGGACACAAATGAACTTCAAAAACCCCTGTGCCTGAAACACGGAACAGAGCGCTTGGCTACAGTGATCTCATGAAGGAAGGGGGGGCTTTACCACGCACAGACCCCTCTTGCCACCCCTCCCACTCTGCGAGATGGATGTTCATCTGTTCTTGGACCACATTCTGGGGACCTAGGGAGGAAAACCTTATTGAGTTATCTGTGCCTGTCTATGAATATACTCAGGTGAACAGCTTGGAGGAAAGTCTGCTGGGGTGAGGAGTGAGGTACCCACTGAACCAGAACTACTCAAACTGTGCTATGCCTCAGAATAGCCTAGAATGCATGCTAAAAGTATGCCGCCTGGGGATTACTGGGTTTTTAATGAGCACTCCAGGTTATTCTGGTGCACCCCATGGTTCTGAGAACCAGGTTCCCACATAGTTGCTGAGGGAGCCTCCAGCAGCTACGATATGGCCCATGGGTTCCAGAGCTGTACATTAGAGTATCAATGACCCAAGGTCATCCAATACTTTCTGAATTCCCACTGTGTGCCAGTGACATGTGTAGGTGCATAAATAACTTTGAATCCTACTTAGGGAGAGAATGTAATAAGAAACAGCAGGATGGATGGAGTAGCATGGGTATGGTGTGGTCACAAGAGGCATTTCCAAGGAAAGGACACAGGTGCCAAGTGAGACATAAATGAGAAGGAAAAACCATCCATTTGGAGATCTAGGTGAGTGCATCAGAATGAGGGAGGAGGCCAGGTAAGAGTTTAGTGAAATATATGTATGATGTAAAGGACAGGGAGGAGTCTATGTAAGTTTTCAAACACGCCAGGTGGTTTTAATGTTTGACCAGGGTTGAGAACCAAGCTCTTCATTTATGAAAACCATGCAGCAAATTTCTGAGTCTGATACATGTTGAAGAGACATTAGACTGATACGTGTTGAACAGACATTAAAGAACAATGACAAGAGACACCGATTCTCTGACTAGTGACCCCCCAGTGAAATAGACTAAGTGGTGGAAATAGAGAAGAAATAGATAAAAAAAATATATGTATCACACCCTTAGAGGGATTTGAGAGAGCAAGCATAAGAGAATAAATAGGCTACTAAGAGAAAAAATAGTCCAAGAAATACTATGAATTTTTTGAAATGAAAAGCGTAATTGTCAGCTACTCTCCCAGTATCAGCAGGAATAGAAAAAACTCATGTACAAAAATCAAAGAATGAACACCATTGAAAACCAAACTCTGAATGACTCTGAAGAGTAATTCAAGGAATTCTATCATTGAGTATAGAATAAAAAAGACTAATAGAAAGAAGATAAGAGACAAGGTTCTCTATGACAGAGTCCCAGAATTCCTAAAAGAGCATTTTCTAAAATGGGAGGTAGAACAGAAAAAGAATAGCAGTAATTTATTTTTAAAAAGAGAAAGAAAGATGTTGAGTAACAGAAAGATCTAAGTTCCTAGATCAGATTAGAAGGTACTCCTAGGGGATGTCAGAAATATTAGAAAAAAGATACCATCTTCATATCATTTTTCTTTTAAAGTCAACAGAGAAATATGTCACACAAAGTGTTGGTTTAAAATATATCAGGTTAACATCTCTGGGGAAGAATGGGATTGGGAGGTTAAGGGACATTTTCTATTTTATATATGTCATTATTATTTGCACAAGTTAATGACATCTTTAAGACATTTTAAAGTACACATGACTTTAAATAGAATAGAAACAGGAGTAGCAAAAGCTAGTACAAAAGTTGGTTAGTAAAATAAAAGTCAGAGAAGAGGAAAAAAACAAGAACGAGATCCATAAATCACAAACTATCAGGAAAAAGATAAAATATGTGCTGCAAGCAATTGTGACCGTTGTAATGCCAATATCCACAGCAAAACACATGGCTAGAAAAGTAGACAAAGAGCACAAAAATATCCAAAGCATAAAAGAAGGATAAGTCCTCCTCCTAATCATGAGAAAAGATTCTTAAGTCTACTGAAGAAATAAAAAGTAAAATGATATTTGCATTATCAGATGTGCAAAGATACAAAAGATTAGTAATGTTTGCATGAGAGATAATGTGGGAAATGGGCACTTTCAAGGTGTAGGCATGAAAATAGTTGTTAAAATTTTGCTCAAGAGGAATCTGTCCTCATGAACTAAAATTAAAATCTGCATACCATTCTTAGCAATTCCACCTCTGGAAAATTCATCTTGAAGAAATAATTGGACTTGGTATTATTCCTTGCATAGTAATTAATGTTGCAAAAAGAAAAAAATATACAGTCTAAATATTTATCACCTGGGTCATGTGGCTTACTTATTAATTTAACTAATTACACACATACAAGAAACCACAATGTTGCTGTGAAAAAGGACAAGGCAGACCTATGTGTGTTCAGGTGGAAAGATTGCTATGATATATATCGTTAGTTAAAATCTCTGGGACATTGTATATATAATGAACTCATTTATGCAAAAGGATATGATAGACATTACATTACAGCTCCCAAACTTTCTGAGTTCATAGCATCCTTAGTTTTCCAGTTTCTCCAGACAAAACCAACCAACCATCAAAAACCTCCTAACAGCTCCAAAATGTTTAATAGCAACTTATGTCTAAACAACTTGGTAGCTATTGAAGTAGCTATAAACAGAGAGAAAAATTACCAAGTTTACAACTACACTGCATGACTCGGGGGGCACTGCATGTCATTCTCAAACTTTGGAATCAGTTGGCCCCTGTCACCATCATTCCTATCCCACGTTGACTTTTGATAGTACTTGCTTTTTATCACAGCAATTACCCTGAAAACCCAGATTTGCAAAGAGATGACATCATTGAAAGGAATCTAATGTGATCTGTCTAACACCACTGTGTTTTCCTGAAAGATATGGAATGTGACTCTGAGTTCCCAGCGGTGGCCCAGGGTATCCGGGTGAGACCTGGGAATGAGGAACAGAGGCATGAGACTAAGATGAGAGGCTCTCTCTGCAGAGTGAGATTGAGTTGGAAGGAGAGTGAATTGTCTTCATTATGTGCATCTCACTAGTTTTTTATAATAAGCTTCGTATTACAAGCATCTTTGACTTTACTTTTTAAAAGGTTTTTTCTATTTCAAGAAGCCAAAAAGAGTGAGCCAGCATGAGTGAAAGTGAATGGGACACAAAAAACCAAACAGAAAGTCATCCTGCTGAGGGTAGAAGGTGCAAAAGCACACTACACCAGCATCCTCTGCGTGCTACCTTCTGTAATGGTGACTTTGGTCAGCACCTGCTGGGCTTGGAAACTCAGCTGTGAATTGGACACACTTGATTTCCCCACAGAACAGAAGGGGCTTGATGTGATCACTGCTGCCTGTTACTCCCAAAGAGCAGAGTGATGAAAATAGCCCTGGAGCCTCTTCTTGGCTTCTAGCCCTAACACTGCTACCTGCTTGCTGTGTGACCTTGAGCAAATTTAATGACTCCTCTGTGCATGAGTCTCTTCACCTGTCAACTGGTGACTTGACCTGTTTTGGGGACTTCAGAACAGGCATTTACTCTGGGGTCAATATGGAATAAATGCTGGATGTTGTTATTATTGATGTTGCCTAATATGAAAAATACAATTGACCAATGGATTCTTTCCCTTCAGTGACCAGAAATGGGAAGATGCAAGGGACTGTCCCAGTTATCAGAATGTCCAAGGGTTAGAGAGAGGAGAGAGTGAAGCCACCATGGGTCCATGCACAAAGGACTATAAAGATAGAAACCATGAGTAAGGAGAACTCAGACTGGCAGTTACTTGAGGGGCTTCTGTTTTAGTGAAAAAAAAATTATAGGGAATCACATGATCTCACAATTTTATGACATTTTAAACATCCTCCCGCTCTCGTATATCACAAGACCACTCCCCCCCCCCTTTTTTTTTTTACCTCATCTCTATGTCCCACAAAGCAACGTCGTCGCTGATCCAGGGGTTGGACGGGTCGGCTGGCGTGATCAAAGGATCGTATTCCACATACTGCTCTGTGTAAGCAATCAAGCTGTAGGAGAGGAAAGAAACAAGGGTTGACTGCACAGGATACTGTTTATGCTTAACTAGAGGGATCAGAAGGCCTTGAGTCTGCTCCTAGGCCAAGGCCAGTCCTTAGGTGTGAAAGGTGGTACAAAGAGAGATAGCAACATGGCCAAGGGCACAATGAATAGTCACCCTTTTGCTGTGCCTCTGCAGGTGAGGAGGGTGTGCTGAATGACATAGGCAGAACTCCTGGAGGATGAGAAATCTGCCAGTGTAGATGAGCTAGCATAGAGATGCCTGTGGGTTTCTGTGCAGTTCGAGCAATCTCCCGGGAACTGTGTCCTATCACATACACAGCCCTGCTTCTGGTCATGACAGATTGTCCAGGAAGGAATGGACACTAAACCCAACCTGGGTTAGTTGCTATCCTCTTTCTCCGGCTTCAGCACTAGACACCCTAAGAGACTGAGCAGACATGTTTCCCAGCACATCGTGTTGGGAACGAGAAGGAGGCCAGTGAGGGAGGTGGTGCAGTGCAGAAATGAAGGCATCTCGGAGGTGTTTGGGGTCCCGTGTCCAGACTCCTAGTCTTGCTGTCCTTGAGCTAAGTGGCATCCTTGTCCTTCCCAGAGCTCAACTCTACAATCCCTCCTTGTGTTCTGGGAGCTTATCTGTGTTCCTTTTAGCTAAACTGGGCTCAAGTTGGAGTTCTATTGCTTGGAACCAAACCAGTATGGTTGAAACAGGGATGATGGTGATCAGGATGCGAAGATAAGTTTATCAATGCAACCTCCTGTGGCATTAGTGGGAGAGGTTTTCTCTCTCCTGGCACGAGTGCTTCCTGGAAGTGCACAGATGGTGAGAGGGACAGAGGTTGCGTGGGACATGGCAGGAAGGCTGCACAGGTATGGGGGTGGTGGCGGCAGTCCAGACAGAAAACTGTTGGAGTCCAAAGTCAGTATCAAACACTACAGATAGATTTGGGGTGGGGCCAAAAAAGCACAGAGGGACAACACAAAAAGTAGCATTGAAAGAACTTTGTAGATCACCCAGCATAAAATATCAGACAAATAACAATGGCCCACAGAAAGCTGCTGCCATAGCACAGAAATGGAAGTTATCATGGATTGAACTCTATCGCCCCCAAATTCCTATGCTGAAGCCTTACCCCTGGCTTCCCCCCACCCCCACATGTGACTGTTCTGAAGACAGGTCCTTTAAAGAGGTAATTATGTTTCAGTGAAGGCAGGGCCTTTGACTCCTATGACTGTCCCAAGTAGAGGAAGGGACACTAGGTGTCTCCTCTGTGTCTGCTTGCAGAGGATGGGCCTTGTGCAGACACAGCAAGAAGACGACCCTCTGCAAGTTAGCAAGGGGCCTCAGCAGAAACCAATCCTGTTGGCACATTGATCTTGAACTTCCAGGTCCCAGACAAACACAGGTCCGCTGTTTAAGCCACCCAGTCAGTGGTATTTTGTGAGGGCAGCCTGAATTGATGAACACAGGAGGAGATGGAAAAAATACAGAAGATCCAGAGGAGGTTCATTAGGAATACAATTTCTCATCGAGCAGTTTGATCATGTTTGTCCCCTTCACCCTGCTTCCTCCTGATGACTCTATGGATTTGGTATTTTCAAATGATACACTTAGACCACCGGGCAGCTTAGCAAATGTGCCAGCCACCATCATCTGGTGTTCTGAGATGGTACCCAGGTGGAGCTGTGGGGCTGATTTGTTCTCATGCCTCTGTCCACTCTTTGAAGTCAGCGGCAAAAATTCAAGTGGCCACTAAAATTAGAGCCTGTGGTTTGTCATTAGATCAACATTATTCAGCATCTACTAGTGCCATGAACTAGAGAACCACTTGTGGGTTACAGGAAGGTGCTGGTGCTGAGCTGATGGCAATCATGGCATCCCACCACGCCGCCCACTCACAGGGTCTTATATAAACAGTCACACACTATTTTACGTACACCCATATTTCTTTATATCTGCATACAATGCCACATTTGATATGAAATAGATATTACATAAAACATGTAGCTCAGGGGGTTATATATACTAGGAGGTTATTCATGTGATAACCTTCCAACTTGGATTACTGATTAGGTCCTATCTTTGAAAAACCTGGAAAGGAAGGAATAATGAAAGAGACATTAGAAAAAACTTAGTCTGAGCTCTTGAAGAAATTGAACAAAAAAGTTTTAGATTCACCCTCTTTCCTTCCCCCCCTTTCCCCAAAAGAATTTTTCTACAAATTGTACAGAATGTGACTGCAAAGAGTGACAGGTGAGTTGGGAGCAGAAAGAAGCTGTCCATTATGGGTGCAGGTACCTCATGGGGAATCTCAGGATCAGAGTCCATGTCTGGGGCAGGGATGGAGGGTGGAGGGGTGGTAGGGAGAAGACTGTGAGACCTGCTCTGCTCTGGGGGAGGGACAATGAGAGGAGGCTGGTACAGAAGAGTCCATTCATGGAAAACAAGGCACTGCAGGCAGAGCACTGCAGGCAGAGCATGACCCTCAGCCCTACTTGGAAATACAATCAAAATGCACTAGATCACTCACTAGGAAATCACGCCCTCCAACTGGGAAGAAAACTGGGAAATGGTGTGGAAAAGGGGTAAACAACAGGGAACATTTGCACCCCCTGTGGAATGGGCATTTTCTAAGCTGCAAGGCACAAAAGGGAATTGGGGCAGGAAGATGGTCTGATTAGAAAAAGGAATGAAAAGCAGAGTAGCACTAAGAGACAAAAAAAGAAACTTTGGTTCCTGTTAATTAACTAACTTTTTTCCACACTAGGGAAGGTGGGGAGGAAAGACAAGATAAAGAGAGAACTCCTTAATTGCAGGTCACCCAGAAAAAAAATCTGTTTTATCGAGAAACTCAGGATGACTTTAGGAATATGGAGGGATTCAGCCTCTGAGAAAGAAGGGCATATCAGACTGGGTGCCTCGTGCCCCCAAATATGGGTCTGGATAAAATCGCCCTGGCTATATATAATGTTACCTCCACGTTTTCCTCCAGTCACTAAGATGGGCTGGGAAGAAGGGGAGGCCAGGATCCCTCATGTCTGGTATTACATGAAAGCAAAGTTGTAATGACCTCCTTGGCCCCTTCTTCCCCCTTTGCCTGAAACTATCATTAGACACTAAATTCACAGGCTTCTATCAGCCTAGCAGGTTTTTAATAGACTCTTAAGGTATCCAGTCCCTTGCTGTCTTATCTCATTTCATTAATTACATTTCATGATCACAGAGGGTCAGGAGGCAGAGGAAGAACCAGCATCCAATTTCAGGGAGCAGCAGCGATCTTGAGATGGGCCAGCAAGGTGATGGTAAAAAAATCAATTCAGCAGTCAGCTGTGACACACACATGCCTCCCAGGGACAGGTAAGGGCAAGTCAAGTGCAGGAACAGATATAAAATGATACAGCTTATCTCTCCAGCTGGGGCAGTGTGCTGTGACATGGCAGGGGCTGGGCATAGCCCGGGGTCATTGCCAGTGGGCAGAAGTCTTTGGGAAAGTCCAGCAAAACATAAAGGCTTTGCAGACAATTTGGAACTATGAGGCATAATTTTTAGCATTTTCGAAGTTGGTTTGTTCAGTACCATGAGGCTTGGGGGAACTATAACGGAACTCCTTCCAGGTACTGGCAAAGAAGAGCAAGACTTCATTTATTTGGCAAGTTCAACTATTGAGAGAGGAAAGGTGAGTAGCTGGGTATGGTGGCGCACGCCTTTAATCCCAGCCTAGGAAGGGACGCCGAGGCTATTGCTTGAGTCCATGGGTTCAAGACCCACCCTGGGCAACATAGTGAGACCTTGTCTCAAAAAAATAGCTGGGTGTGGTGACATGCACCTGTAATCCCAGCTACCTGGGAGGCTGAAGCTGAGGATCGCCTGAGTCTGCAGGATCCCAGACCGATCCGGGATCTGAACTACTCAGATCTGATCCTGGATCAGGACTACCCCGGGCAACATAGTGAGACCTAGTTTCTAAAAAAAAGAAAAGGTGAAGTGACCTGAGACACTCAAAGTGGAGTGTGCAGATGAATGAACTATGCCTCTAGGCATGTTATCTCTAATTTGGGAGAGGATTCTTTTGCCTTAGAATCATAGCTATGGAAGTTGATTATTCAATTCCTGTTGCAGTCGATCAATGAAAAAAAAAAAGAAACTTGGAGTCTTTTCCCCCAGTCCTTGAAGCTGGTCTGGACTTGTGATTTGCTTTAGCTGATAAAATGCAGAAGAGAGGGGCACCAGTTCCGAAAAGGAGCACCCCAGGAGGCTCTATAGGCTTCTGCCCTCTCTCCCAGAATGCTACTGTCCCTATGGAAACATGGTCAAGATAGTTTTCTGGCAGTGACAGACCATGAGAGGGAAGAGCATGGTTGTCCCAGCTGAGGTTACCTCAAGCCACCTGAGTCCAAATGACTGGCAGAGTCCAGCCAACATCAGCCGAGCTGTGGGACCACCCAATCCCAGTGGCTCACAGACATGAGGGTGAATGGATGGAGCTAGAAGGTTTGAGATGTGCGAGCGAATGCCTGTTGGTGGCAGCCATTTTGACATGTTTTGTTACTCAGCGATAACTAGCTGATGCACATGGTTTGCTACAGACTAGAAACGCCGACTGACTGAAGAGGAAGAACTACTCAAGTTTATTGACTGGAAACAGGAAAACTAACAACTACAAAGCAGAAGTAGAGACTCAAAGAACATGATGGCCTGGAGCCCCAAGGTAAAGGGGAGCAGTTTATGGCATGTTGTGAAGACCTGGACCACTGGTGGAGCTTGGAAGCACAGTCTAAGAACATGGCCCTCAGTTGTCCAGAAACAAGAACTGACAGATGATGCCTGGTTTTCTCAAGGGAGAGGTACAACCTGTATCTAAGGGAAGAATCTCATCTAAAACAGCTAAAAGGAAAAGCTTAAGGTGTTAAGTGTCTCTTATCTACAAAGTTCATTTGTGCACATAGGGATCATCCTTTCTGAAGCAAAAACTGGCTAACATCTCAGGTAGTTTCCAGGTACAAAGGCAGCCTGGGAAATACAGTTTTGAGCAATTGCAGGGAGAATGGGACAGAATATATGAAAGAGGGAAGTGAGAAAATCTGTGCAGAGTGCCAGCCTCTTGGTAGGACCCCTCTTTCCCCAAAGGTGCCAGGGTAGCGTGACATGAACTGGACCAGACTGACCGGCAGTGCAGCCTCAAGGGCTCTCTGTGTGGAGATTGTGAAGAGAGAGAGTGGGAAGCATTGCATTAGCATACAACTGCCATCTGCAGGCCGGCCTCACTCCTTGGCCAACCCTTTGTTCTTCTGAACACCATCTACCAGTTCATTCCAGTCTCATGCACATGAACTTGGCTACTCTCCAAAGCATCATTAAACGCCACATTGGAAAATAGTAATAACCTCTCACATTCACACACATGTGCTAAATGCCAAGGATTGAACCGAGTTCTGCCTTGAATTAACTCCTTACCCCTGTCAGCTAAGGACCACTGCTCTCTCCCCTTTAAAGAGGCAGAAACAGAGGCACAGAGATGTGAAGCCACTTGTTCAAGGTCACACAGTTAGAAAAGGTATTGGCAGGATCCTAACAGAATGACCCTACACCTATTTCCTGAGTGGTTCTGTTTTGCCATTTTCTACAAAGTCTCTTTATCCCCATCCCAGTGAGCCTAGCTGCAGCCTGTTATTACTCCCCTCTCCACCACCACCCATGATGCTTGAATTTTTGGAACTGGATTTTCACTACCAGCGAATACTCCTGCTTGTCTTCAACATCAGTTTTCATGGAACATAGTGAAAAAATGGTGAGGTCCTTAGCCAGATGGCTCCTGGAGAATTACCACCACCGAGAGCCAGCCCAGGTGAACTAGACCTGAAGTGGGGTGGTATGTGACCACCTGAGATAACTCAGCCTTCATCTCTGGTGCGTCAGGCAGCTGCCAGCACCATCCCTCTGTCTCCACCCCTCAGATCCCTGACAGACCAGGGCTCTGGGCTGCTTTATCTCTTGCTGTCACCTGGCTCCTCTCCCTCTGCCCTCTCCGTTTGGGAGTTTCCTAGTGGCTCTAATGAAAAACCTTAGTGTCACACTGTAAAGCTGCCATTATTGCTGCTGGGAATACACTCTAGTCTCTGTTGGGTGGAGACTTCTGAAAGCTTCAGGTTGGAGAGTGAGGCGTGGCTAGTTGGAATAATCTCTTCAAGGCCAGCAGACCAGCAGCCTCTCCAGCATAATTAGAGGGTAGCAGGTGGGGTGCCGTCCAGACAGCACATCTACAAACAACAGGCATTGCAGCCTCACCCCCCCACCCCCCACCGTGCTTTCTCCCTTCCCAGTTTTAACACACCTGGAACGCTTG
This sequence comes from Uropsilus gracilis, assembly GCA_004024945.1. Taxonomy (NCBI): domain Eukaryota; kingdom Metazoa; phylum Chordata; class Mammalia; order Eulipotyphla; family Talpidae; genus Uropsilus; species Uropsilus gracilis. Next base: position 70,604 of record PVHY01001027.1, on the reverse strand, counting down.
CACCTGCCTGGTGGTTGTGGGTATGGGCCTCCCTCATGTTTCATCAGGTTCAGGCTCTTCCCCACACCCGCACAGAAGACAAAGCTGGGTGTCCTTTTTGATGTGACTGCTCAGTTCAGTCTGCGTGTCTGGCGATGACTTCACCAACCCCTCAAGAGACCCTGTGAAGCCACTTGTAGATTATTCAAAAACCAATTTGCTGGGATCTACTTAGAACCACTGAATCTCAACCCCTAAAGCCATTCCTAATCCCCGCCCCCCCAAACGGAACTATCAATCTCCAGACCAGAGTATCTGAGTACCTAGTCCCAAGGCTGGTGCTCCCACATCTGTGCATTCCTAGGATTGCAAGCTCTGAAGTATCTTTGCAGCTTAGATACTGCCAGCCTGGCCCTCATGATACACCGAGACAGCCATTTTGGCTTTTTTTTTTTTTTTTTGGAAGTGAAAGAAGCTCCTAGTTCCTCACAGACCATGGCACCAATGGAATTGAACTCATCCCAGCAAGTTCACTCATAGGCCCTTTTCTGGGACACAAACAACCACAGTTTGATCAGAAAAGTAATGTCAGAGCCAGGTGCTCTGGGAGCCCCACATGATGACGGTGGGTGAGGTGGCTTCTACAGAGTTAGCAGAAAACTCCAGAATAGTAGGTATAAAATGTGAGGTGACTCCAGCCATGACAACCCCCTGAAGCATTTACAGTGGGAAAAAGAGGAATATCAGTGGTCCTCAATGGGGCCAATTTACCACACCCCCCCCTTCTCTCTGGAAATGATGAGACGTTTTTGAATGTTACACTCATGAAGTGGGGTTTGGATATCTAGTGGGCAGGGGCTGCTGAATATCCTATAATGCATCAGACAGTTTCCTACAGCAAATTCAGCCCAGAAAGTCAATAGTGACACTATCAAGAAACTGGTGTGGACTCAGGTTGCCCTGAGACATGAGCTCAGGTGCAGGGATATCCTTGATGCCCTGAAGCCAGAGAACTAAGTCTGGTTTGGGGATGGGAAGTGGGCTTCTCTTAGCCTCAAGTTGCTGTTATTCATGTAAAAACAAGAGATGAATCTTCTTTTTATCTGAGAAAGGTTGAACACATCAGCCCCCCATATATCCTGGGCATAAAGGGCTCTACTCTGATATGCTAAAAGCTAAGACAAGCCACTGGCCCTTCAGATATCTGCCATTGCATTTACAGTAGCATATGGATGAGCAAACATTCAGCACTAGGTTGCCTGATCAGATTATTCCATACAGATTCCCAGGTAGTCACCCCTATTTCCTGAGACTTCAAAACCAGACTATTTAGTTGACAAAATTGAATCTCCCATGAGTTAACAGAGTGGAACCAGCTATGGGTGCAGACGCTAGCACAAATGCTCCTGCACAAGCCAGGCTGGAGATGCCAAATATTTTCTTTCCAGTTGATTCGATGCAGTTCAGTAGCTGATGGTGTGAGGAGGCGGAACGCCTCCTGATGGTCCAGTCCCCTCCTGTTTGTGCAGCCTGCACCTCAGAGGGCACACATAATTTCCTTCATCCTATAAAGTGAATCTAGGCATTTTATAGCTTAAAGGGGAGCCATTCCATCTGAATTAATCAAGAGGCTGAAGGCAAAAGTGCATGATGTTTTAAAAAATGTTTTAAAAGCTTTTAAAGATGTTCTTTCTTGATTGACAAGGTCCCGGGGCCACCTCCCTTGAAAGGCTTTAGTGACTGAAGATTTCTTGACACCATTCAAGACAGGTCTGCTATGTTAGATGTACTAACACAGGGCCTGTGGTTTTTTTCACCCATCAGCTTAAGAAGTGGCTGTGGTCTTGGCATCACTTGTTAGCCATAACCCTGTGATATTTCTCCTTTGTTAATTTAGAAGAAAGCTGGGATATTAATGAGGGGAAACATACCTTTCAGCCACTTTGGACATTTTTAAACAATGTCTGTCAATCTGTGCATTCAAAAACATTATCTGGGGGAGAGAGAGAGAACAGGGGTATTAGGACCAAAATAGACCTCCATTTAGCTTAAGAATCCAAATTCTGTAGTTTCATAAAGATCTGAACACCTGTTCTGGAAAGACTTCTCTAACTCTCCTACTTTGCACTCTAGTAACCATTCCACACTTTTGGAAATTCCTGCCACACTTGAGATTCACACTTCAATTTAGCCTATATCACACAATCTTCTGTCCTATGTTCTAGCTAAAGTCTTAATTCCCAGAAGTAACTGCAAACTTAAAGGCATTCTACATAGACACATCTCATTATATTATGCGTGGCTTTATTACACTTTGATAGTGCATTTTTTTTACAAGTCTCCACCAAAAAGAGTACCACTCATAGAAGAATGAGGTGACGGTTGGCACTTTTTAAACAATAAAGTTGTCTTAATAGAGTTATGTATGTTGGTTCTTGCACACTTAATTTACTCTAGTAAAGCACATACATACATTTTGAATGTGGTGGGAAACAAAAAAAGACTTGTGACTCTTTATGGCAGTCTTCACTTTATGGCAGTGATCTAGAGCCAGACCTACAATATCTCTGCAGTGTGCCTGTATTCTACAAAGCTTAGCAACAACATGGACAGGTAATGCACACACTGGAAGGATCTAGCTTAACTAGTTCCAGTGACCATCCTCTGTACATTTTTCACACCTACACAGCAGATTAGAATCCTTGTCTAATCTGTCTCCTCTTCAGTCTCCTCTTCTCCAATCAATAATAAACTTGTTATTAACTAACTGCTTACTCCTTTGGGTTCTCCCCCTGAGAAATCAGTAAGACATAATGTAAAGAGTAGATCCTAAAATGACTTTATCATCAGGGAACCCCGTTCCCCACAAAGTAATTTAAATAGCTATGGACTGCCAACTGGGGTTGACCAGTTAACCCTGTGTAAAGACGAAGGTAGCACTGAAATGACATTGGAAAGGGTGTTTCTTTGTTTGTCAAAGTTGCTTTTGAATCACAATCTTAAAGTCAGTGGTGCTGAGCTGGTTTACTCTGGAGGTGAATTACAATTTTAAGGATCCAATGGTGTGAACCCTTCCCTCCTCTGGATCCCATGGTATGAAGCTTCCTTCCTCCAGCTCCCACAGCTGTACCCGAGGCCTTGGGATAAACCATTTATAGCCTTCTCTAAGGGCAGCTGGAGAAATTCAATAGAGAGTTTTTCCTCTCAAGCTTCCATAGCTGTTCACACACAGACAAAAATGTTCAAGCGTCCACAGTTGTGTTCCACTGTGGTTTTCAGGAACTCAAAGCTTCCATCACTGTCAGAGGTGAACATTCAAAGCATTTTCAAATTGGCCATGCCTCCTCATGAGTGTGCAAGCATCACTTCACTCACCTGTTTCCGAACATCCTCCTTTGTAGTTTTCCTGACTGGCTGAGCAGGTATGTGCAAAGGACTGTACTGGGCATCTTCAGTCACACCATACACTGACTAGAGAAGAAGCAAGAATCATGCACTTGTGTGTGGAAGGGGATCTCTGGGGTCAGCTAGTTCAAATGCTTCTCCAACGCTTCTAACTCCCTCTGTGACATCCTGACAAACAATGATCTGTCTCTGCTTAAATTTCTTCACTATGGCAATTTTGCCTCTTGAGGTATCACATTCCATCTTTGGGTGATGACTGTTGGCAAATATTCCCTTTTATTGAGCTGAAAATGGACTCCTTGTGTATCAGTGTTTCCCCAAACATGGTCTACAGACCATGTGCAAAGAATCATCTAGAAGTACTTGGTAAAGATGCATAGTGCACACCATGCTAAACCTAACTGAATCAGAGCCTTTGTGGGTAGGTTTTGGGAACTGTACTTTTATCAAATATCCCCAGGTGATTTTTGAGGTACAAGGATATTGGAGAATAATTACTAAAGAATATGCAGATTATTAGGTTTTCTGTTGGCCCGAAGATGGCACACCCATCTAACATAAACAGTTGAACAGTTTTCTGTCCCCAGTTTCATGTCACAGCTGAGGTTGCTTTTTTAAGCTGTTCTTCATGTTAGGGGGCAGCAGACTAAAGATAATCTTTGAAATAAACATAATCCTTGTTTTGGGGAAAGAAACAATCAAAGGTGAGGAATGCATAGTTGATATCTATAAAACCATGAAAGGTTTACATAAGGGTGGACACTATTAAATTCTGGAATGCTAGAATTTAGGGGGCCCTTAAAGATGAAATAAGGGCATTTTAAGACTAATATTGTAAAGTATAATACCATGGACATCATTTTCTCAGTGAAGAGCAAAATATAAAGTCAATCATGAAATTTACATGTATACCATATATATATATATGAGTGAGTGAAAGGAGTTCTTGTGACAAGAAATATGGAAGTTTAGGAACATATCCCTAACCTTTTGGAATTAATAATACGGAGGACAGACCTGACTTCCTAAATATGGTCCTTGGGGTCATTATGAGGGTGGGGTATACTGATTTTAGGGCAGTCTGAGTGTGGCACCCTTGGGTGTGCTATCACCATTGTCCTTTCCAATACTGAAACTCCATGATCATTGACTCATCCACAGTTGGGCAAGATGGTGACTTGAGTCTGGAAGATTTAACTACATGAAAAGATTTCCATGTGTTTCCAAGTATCAAATTCACCTTTACTTATGAAATTTGGCTACTTTCCCCCTTTCATTTCCTTCCTGCTGCTTCACAGAGACATCTGCTACTCTGCTTTCAGACTTCACGACATGGTGACCCCACTTGGGAAGCCCTTGCAGCACTCCAATCCAATCCTCCCATCTGCCTACACCCCCTCCTGATATCCTCTACCTCCCACAAACCCTGGGCACCACTGCCTGTTGGAGCCTTTTATCCCCTGCCAGACTGTGGGCTTTGAGAGGATCTGCCACTGCATTTCAGCAGCAAGAGCAGTGCCAAGCACACATCAGCCACTCCATAAGTATTTGTCAGATAAACGAATGAAATGGTTTCAAAGGATGAAATGCAGTGGAATTCCAAACAGCAAATTATAGTCTGAACAGTAGCAGAAATGGCAGGGTTATTTGCATCAAGAATTAATTCAGCTAAACTGGCGAACCTTTTTAACCTTTTGTGGATTCTTCAAACGTCGACATTTTCTGATATCCATTTCTGTTGTGTTCACACAGCCTGGCTGAGAGAAAAAAAAGATCATCACATAAATTACTAAGTAAAAAATCACTTCCAATTTAGCCCAAGTGACACCATCAGAACCAATCTGTATCTTTCCCATTGTAGATAACTCAGGAACACCTCCATTTTGCCTTTTGTAATTGTTTTACAAAAATGTTTTGTCTTCAATATGTACTCCTCCACAGAGTTCTTGCACGAGATATAAAGGCTTATCTTGTATTATCTAAGGATAATAGGTTGAGGATAGAGTCAGTTTCTAAGAGTAAACATTACTCCAAGTGGCTGTGTTGCTTCAGCCACAGCCTGTGTCATTTCACACACCCAGTCATCAGAAACACTTAGTATCAGGATGCGGAGTTATCACTCTAGTTTTGGGTTTCCACCAGCTTCTAGGAAGGCCAAAACAGTATTCATTTTTAGTTCCATTTCATGAGGGAAACACAAGACTTCTTTTTAGTGGGGCTAAAAATGCAGTCAAACCTCATTTTTCAAGGTGTTTGTATATATGAATTTGACTACTTGATAAAATTGACTACTCCTCCCTAATCAATGTGTGCCCAGCTGAGGGTAAAAAATGACACTCTCTCTGCCTGGTTGTTCATCTCATGCTGTGACATGTGTCCCTTTCACAGTCTAAGTAGTGTCTCATTCCCTACATTTTCAAGCTCATGGTCATCTGACTGTGGAGATGACCTCCCAGCATAGTTGTGAGGCACTATTCAGAGTTTCCAAGTACAAGATGACTGTGATGCACCTCAGAGAGAAAATATGCCCATTAAAGGGGCTTCCTCCAGGTGTTGCTGTGCTGCTGCTACCTGGGGGTCAGTGCTTAAGACTGGACAGCATGTGGCAAGTGTCTTTAAATAAAACAAAGTGATGGGTTAATTGATTGATGGAAACACAGTGACCAGAGCTCACAGAGCATCTATCTCCAGGAGCAATGGGTTCAGTGCTGGCTAGTTCAATGCTTGCAGAGATGTCATGTCTCTAACTACTGAGAATAATGCAAACAGGCTGCATTTGAAAGAGCATAGTTTAATGTTTTGAGCTGAACGTCAAGAAAAATGGAGACTTTATCTGCGGAATGCCAAGTTCGAAGGCTCAAAGGTCCCAGGGAGAATTCCCAGAGCGACTCTTTTTCTGATTCCATATTTTCATTTTAAAAGGTGGAACTGATATGTATTGTGGAAAACCTACCGAGATTATATGAATGAGTGGCACAGACAACTTCACAAAGCTTAGCAATTTTAAGAATGAGACATCTGGTGGCTAAAAGCAGTCTTTTAAGTGGAAGAAGGAGGAGAATAAAGAAAGTGGAGAGCAAAGCAGAGTTTTCTCACCACTGGCCTGTGGACATCCCAAAAGGCCCGTTCTTGACTATCCAAAATTTTCCTTTCAGTCTTGTCCTTTTTTCGATCTATCCTGAAAACATAAAGGAAGAAAATGACCGGCTCTGGCATTTAGTACTTCCTCCTGATGCTTGTTCCTGCTCTCTGCTTCTGTTTCTAGAAGTTTAGTGCCAACAGGGTCGTTGGCACCTATCAGGTCCCTGCCTGCTGCACAGGTTGTAAATATGATGTTCACTTTCTGTAAGGAAACCTTGAGAAATGCATATATGGTACTTTTGTTCTAGGCTAGATATCAAATTAGCATAGATGTGTGATGAACACGATGGGCCACAGCAAGCATGCAGGCAACTGCCTATTTGAATGACTAAGATTTAGATGATTAAGGATTTAATTGCCCATGAACCTGACCCCCTCCCCCCAAGTGGATACTGCACATACAAATTAGAGCAAAGCATATAAACTGAAGCTGAGGTATGTCATCTTAAATTTTTGAAAGCTTAGACTCAGAGAAAGCGGAAATTTCTTCAAAATTTTGCAGTTACTGTGCTTAAGCCATCTGCATTCTACAAGCAAAATAATAGCCTTAATATGTGATAAGATTCAGAAGGCAAATATCAGTGGCCTCAACTGGGGGAAGATTGATAAGTGACAATGCCAGATTTTTCATATTCTGACCATGAGCATCAATGAGAGACATAAAAAATTTTTTTCTGCATTACTTTGTGTTATCTCTTTGAGTAAAAAGTAACTCAGATTAATTGTATTGTAACTTCTGTTATTCAGTTCTCTTGGGAACACTTTAGTTTACTGGACTGAAACAAACCCATTATCACCCAGTGATTTCTGTGATAATTACTGTGTACTTAAATGGTTCAAATTATAATGCAATCAGAGAGTTAATCAAAAAAGTTAATCGAGAAATACCATATATGTACAAAGTGACACTTCCCCTCCTTCGATAACACGGGACTCTGTTTGGTCTTAAAGTATAAATTTGCACCCCCTTTGCTTCCTTATGACTCCTAAGTATGCAGGCTCAATTCTATCTCCTCCTCACCCACTCACCACCCTCCTACTTCCTCCTTCTTTCAGAGTCAGGAGCCAGGTGCAGCTCAACATCCAGTGCCTGGGCCTGCTTTGCTTTGGAGTTGCTGGGAGCAGTGGGCACTATAATCCTGGTGGGTGGGAGGAAAGTCTGAGACATAGAGGGAAGGTGAGAGCAGTGGCAGCACTGAATACACAATCAGGTCCTTTGCCACTATGACCGCACAAAGCATCAAGGCTCACCCACACTGCCTGAGATTGACTATCAGCAGTGGCTGTCACATGACCCAGTGTGTATGTGGGGAGGCAGGGAGAGGGGGCCCCTCAGGGCAAGGGGTGCCCAGAGAAAAGGTCCTCACCTTCTCCGAGCTCAGCATCTCTGTCCCATCTTACTGTGTTAACAGTCCCAGACAAAGCAGAGATCCCTACTGGAAGGGCCAAGAGAGGACCCAACTGGAGTGCATCCACTTCCTGGAATGAAAAGGCTCTGCTTGACAGCCACATGTGTGGTCTGGGGCCATTGTTCCTCACTTTTCACGTTTCCATAGGGAGGAAGGAATTTTTGCTATACTTGGTGGGAGGAAAAATACAGATGAAACATTCTATATTTTCTCCTCCTTTAGTCTCTGGTCCTCCAGAAGAGGAAGAGAGATGAAGCTTATTGGCAGATCTCAAAGAACAAGTCAAGAGGCTCAGATGGGCTCTTCTGGGACCCTGTTGGGTTAGCCTGTGTCAAGACACCTTTCTCTGTATGCAGTGAACTTAACAGGGTCAATTCTGCCTACTTGGAGAGAGGGCCTGCAGGTACCCAGCTCTACCTGGATGGGCAAGTTTAATTTCACAGTAAAGACCTGTGGCTACAGATCCAAAGTCAAGTCCTATAGTTTAGCTTTTATCAGTAATTAGCTGACACTTTGGACTTCAAATGTCTGACATCTTCACTATTTTTAAAATTGACTCTGAACCCTTTCATGGTGGGGGGGGAATGGCAAGGGTCATGGGAGGAAGTGTTCTCCCACCCCCATACACTAACATATCTTTCTATGATGAGAGACTCTCCAGACCTACAGATAAAGTGGCTCCAATGTTTTCAGCCTCTGAGCACAGAAGAACAACTGGCAGTCGCTTTAGGAAGTAGGTATGTGTCTTACAACCATACCATCGCCTGCTAGAATAAGGATTTCTGAAATTATTTTAGTGTGCCATGGTTTGCAAAGCTAAATGTATCCATCTTGACCTTAATTTTTGCTCTCATGAGAAATTAGAGTGACTCATCCATGGCTAACGTACTGTGGGAGAAAACCCCACGTTCACACCACTGTCCAAGTTTTCTTTTAGCAAGAAAAGTTCACGCAACTCTACGACGTTCACTTACTTTACTTGTGCTTCTGCTTGCATAAAGATGAATTCCCACTTCCTTGCAAAAGCCCTCTGGAGTCTTGCTAAATTTTCCTAATGAGAAATGAAAATCCAAGACAAGGCATGAATCATCATAGATTTGCACATTGACACCCATGTGAATCACAACTCAGCCTCGATTTTGTTTATTCCCAACAAAGTAGCAGGACCCCACTTTTCATCCACTGGACATGAACCCTGCTTGACTTTGTATGAAATCCTGTGGAGCAGAACTATTAATGTTCATTTATACAGCCATTCAGTCTGAAATCTCTGTGGTTTGCATGATTCCTCTCTTCTGTGTTTTATAAGAACACAACTCACAGCACTTGTCTAGGGAGCTGATAGAGGGAGAACGGCTTGTGTCTATTCATACAGGACTTGTGGGAGGTATTGGAGGGGGTCTTTGCAATCTCAAAAAGAAAAACCAAGGATGCATTTCCTAAGACTTGTCTTTCAACAGGGAGATGGAAAGGGGGCAGGAAAGGAGAACTAAGAGGCTCTTGCCTTTGAAAGTCAAATTCAAAAGTGGAAAAAAGGGAGTGCTCATGTTTGTGATATCTATGAAAGGAGCCTCCACGAACAGAAAGAAAAGGCACCCAAGTTACCTTTAGATGAAGGGGGGGGGTACAGGCTTTCCTCTAAGGTTGTTGACTTACCTGTGGCACAGTGGGACATGGAGCAGGGGTGTCTGACAGCCCCCTAATGATACACCTAATTTTGATGGAATGTGAGGCCTGAGCCCATATTCTGCTATGTATTTTCATAGAGCTCATGCCAGCACTGCTTGATTACCCTCATTAGTAGATTATTAATATAAAAGGAAATTCACTGGGGAGTCACCACAGACAAGTCACAGTTATTACCAAGGTTTGGTGTATGAGTACTTCAAAACCTTTGATTCTTCCACCTTTCAGAGGAAGCAATGAGTGTAATATCTGAATTTCAGTGAATTGAAGGAGGAGCTGATGCATGTAATACAGCCAGGCCATGGTGATGACCAGGAAGCCACTAACTACAGTAATGCAGATTCTCAGTACTGACATAGAAAGAGTACCAGTACACTTACAGTATATGAACTGGACATAGATGATGTACACCATAATGTTTATGACATGACTTTTTTTTTTTTTGTAAAGTTAAAAATATCTGCATGGAAGAAAGCTTAGGGGAGAAGGATTACAGGTTATTTTATTTCTTTGCTTTTTGAATCTTTTCACGGACATAATATATCTTCAGAAAAGACAGTGAAATTCTAAAATCAGAAAAGAAGATGTTTTCATTTCATTTACTTTTAGGCAGAACTTGAATTGAAAGAGGGTTTTAATGCCTGTTCTTTAAAAACACAAGACAAAAGCACTCTATGCCAGAGAAGAGAAAATGCAATGAAATATGCCAGGAGTAGGTGCTGTCTTGCTTCTGTTTAGGATGTTTTCTAGAACATGGGCAATATAGGGAAAAGAGATACAGGATAGAGGGATGCATGGTTCTGCACCGGGGCCCTTCCTGGAGGTCCTGTTAGGAAGGTGATATGGACATATTGGGATTAAAGCATTTTGCAACAAAGAATAAGGAGGAAGTTTTCAGGCAGAGGGGTGGTTGCTGGTACATGTGCTCATAATTCTTGACTGCCACTGATTCTTTTTCTCTCCTGACAAAGTATTATTCATAAAACACATATAAGTGGGGGGTGACACAGGCTGTATTTTTTTTTTTGAGAAGGGTTTCTTGTATTTAATATAATGCCTTTTATAGCCTCCAAGTGTATACTAATAGCACTTTCTTTTTTCACTATAGAGTAGTATTCCAGTATAGGGATGTACTGTTTTTAACCATTCAACTGTTAAAATGCATTTATCTTGTTTTCAGCTTTTGGTTATCACACATAAAGATGCTGTTTTCATTCTTTCCCCACACTTACCCTACAAAATAATGATACTTACTGCTTCATAATCTGCCAATTCCAGCCTTGCTTTATTCTGCATGGTCCTCTTACATAGATAGATGGCTGAGGGAGGAAGAGAAAATTACAATACAAAACCAGTAGTGTGGTGGAATCATAAATTCAGTCCTCTGTCCATCTATCTACCTTTTCCTCTACGTGCTGTGAAGAACATGTTTTGTGTGGAAGCCACAATACCTGACCCTATGAATCTTTCTTTGGGCAGAGGCAGATAAAGACCCTATCTCCTGGTCCTCACTTTCTTCTTCCTCATTCTGCTTCACCGTAAACATCTTCCACTCAGGTGATTGCTCACAAAAAGGACCCAGTTACCCTCCAGAATGACCCTGAATTGACTCTTCAGTGATCTCTGGAGGAAGGTCAGGCTCTTCTGGAGAGCACATTTCGTTCTTGATGATATAGACTCTTCTTATCTTGTGAGCCTCTCCCCTTCTTTGTTCAGACATTTGGAGGCTACCAAAGTCCTTTTAGCGCTGCTGCTCTGTGAACTGTTGCTACCTTGAAGGTCTTTCTTCCCTCCCTCTACCTGGCAACCTCCTACTTTGAAGACTCAGCTCAAAGTTTTAGAAACATCAACACATTCACTACCATGGAGCCAACTCCAGGGCTCTGTAACCTCAGACTTACACTACACGGTCTGCTTCCCAAGCTGAAGGCTCTTCAGGGACAGAGAATATGTCCTTCTAAGCCTGAATCCCTGTACTGAGCTCTGGGACCTGGCCTGTCACGTGGAGTATATGAACAGTGGACAGGGAGGACAACTTAGGTCTCTTTCCCCACACTAAGGATGGGTGACAGGCCCTCAGTTTTCAGGGCATTCTTCCTCAAGCATGGGCTCTTCACTTCCTGACCCTGCTTTGGTGTACCCTGATTCTCCAGAGTCAAGCAGAAGACAAGGAACAATGTGAGCGAGCAATGGAACAACCAGGGGGAAGGTCAGAGAGGATCTGTGGCCCACTTGTAGTTTGCCAACTTAATTATGTGAGGAGATCTAGTCAGTGCTGTGCTGGACCCACCCAGCTCCTCCATGTGGGCTGAGAAATGTGCCAATGGTGATGAGTTGTGGTTGTCCAGATCCTCTGGTGTGGTACCCTCTGCTCACACTGTGTGCGCGCGAGAATGAATTGTGTTTGTTCTAAAATCTGCTTATGTCAGGTGCTCCTGATTTTTTAATGTCAGTTCATAAAATAGTATATATACCAATGAAATGAATGTGAAGAGAGAGAAAGTTGTAAGAAAACCCAGCAGAAAGGTTTGCAAAGACTTGAAAAAGCATAGGTGGCTGAGGTCATTGCTAGCGAAAGTATACAGGTGAGGCAACTAAAGAAATGGGGAAATATAATACAAATCTAGCAGAGATCAATGCATAGCTTGCTTCAAAGGTGTTTTTAAATTTCTGATGCCTTTTAAAGATACTACAACTGAAGTTGTATTTTTTACTTGTTTTATGAGGTAACATTGATCAAAAACACTGTATATGATTTAGGGGAATAGGCTCACACCTCCTCAGATATATGCTACCACATCACCTCACCACCAAAGTACCCCTAGTCCTTTAATTTTGTTCTTTAGGCTATCAGACCCCCTCCACATTTTGGGGAGGCCCCCTTCACATTTATCCAACCCCTCTTCAGCAGATTCAATTCTGCACCCATATCTCTAGGTTCATTTGGCTTAGTTTTGTTTCTTTACATTCCACCTGTTAGTGAACTCATTGGGTATTTGTTTCCTCTTTCTGACTTATCTCACTTAAACCTTGGATAGTCTATCTTGAATGGGGCTTATTTAAGAAAGAGACTCAAATTATTGGGACACATTCAAAAAGCATCATTGATTCTCCCTGAAAAGGCACTGAAAGAGTGTTTCTTTGTGTGTTTTACATGAATACAAAGTGTTGAAGATATGGAAGTATCAATTTTTTATGATTCTTGAATTACCAACTTTGCAATGGATAAGGCAGCTAAAAACAGCTGCCCTTGTGTCAGACAAAGGGGGTTCTGCTTAATTATAGGGTACCTTCTTTGGTCTCTTGGATCACTGTCTGGCACCTGAAGCAGGCAGCCTGGCTTGTCAGCAGCCCAGTTGGTATAGGCCACAAGGTGACAAGACTGCCCCCGACAGAATGTTATGTAAAATTGAGAAAGGATTCAGTTCTGGGCTTTGCTTAAACGAAGTCAACCTGAGAGATTTTCAACCCATTTGGGTTAAAATGGTTGTATATCAATCATTTCAGGTAAACTTATGCACAGATCATTCTTTTTTTGAATATTTATTTTCTCATAGAAGAATCTTTGTCTCCTGGCCCTCGCCCCTGGAATCCCCACTCACCGGCAGCTCACCTACCACCTCAACATCTCGCATCCCACCATGACAAAAATAGAAAACAAAGACATTTTTATAAAGTGAATGGGTCTCTGTGTACTACATATGCAGTTAAATATCAAAAAACATAACCATATCTGATTTCAATGTGCTTAAAAAACTGCTTCATCCAAACTTTCTTCCATTACTAGTGACATCATTATTTACCATTAAATAACATATAAGTTACATGTTTCTCTATTTCCTTCATACCCTTTAATTGCTTTCTAGAATAATGGATTTTGGCAAAGGAAGCAACCTTGGAAACATCAAGATCCCCTATTGACAGATGGCAAAATGAAAGGTCAAGAGAAATGAAGTGATTTACCCACAGGCTAGTTAGTGGTAGAGGTAGAAATAGAATTGAAGTCTAGTTCAGAGCTTTTTCCTCTCTGACATTCACTACCACACTCATTCATTCATTCAATGACAGAAAAATGTATTGAAAACCTCTTATGTGCCCAAGGCACTATGTTAGGTGTTGGAGAAATAGTCATTATAGCAGTTCCAATTCTATGGAGCTCCTTATTGAATGCCAGACTCATTCTTGAGACTTTTCAAATATTCACTTACTCAGTTGTCATCATGACCCTGTGAGGGGGGCCCATTATGACATTCACTATGAGGAAGATTTTTCTTAGCTCATCCCCATTGTTGAGGGACTCACCACGACTCTCTCAGATTGTTGATTCTATTCTCAGTGAACTTACATTACCTGGAAAATATTGGTTTTCACATTTACAAGGGCACTTGACCACTCCTTTACTGTGAAGGCTTTTAAACAATAAACCTACTCCCCCAAGTCTATTCAATCTCCTCAAATATTCTTCATAACCATAACCCTTCCAATACTTAGATCAGACTCATCCTCATCCTCTTCTTCCCCTCATTGCACTGCCTCCCCTAGCCTGGAATGGCTGGTGATAAAGAATGTGATGTACATCTGTGACATAGCTATTGACAAGGGTAGGTGGTCAGTAAATGTTTGTTGAATGAATGAAAGTTCCTGGTTCTTCATTAACCTAAGTCATAATGATTCTCAGCTACACGTTTACTCTTTGATAACAATAGAGTCACTGCAGAACTAATAATATCAAATATTATCTTAATATTAATTATCATCCTGGTTCTGATTGACTCCTTAATATCTGCTACATGCCAACTTTGTGTGCTTTTCATTTAATCTTAGCAAGAGAACTACAGGAGGTGAGAATTATTATTATTATGTTTTTAATAGGAGGTTTCTGAGACACTGAGAGGTTAAGTAACTTGCCACGGTCCCCAGCTTGTGGAGCTAGTTGATCCTGGACCACTGTGCTGAGTTCTCTCTTGGTGAATACTTACTGATTTTGTGGCTGAAATATTTTGGAAATGCTGGTGAGTTCTTTTGCAGTCTACACTTTGACTTCCCCATCCAATTTGCCAAAAGTGAGATGCAAGAATTCAAAAGAATTTTGCTTTAATGTGAACCTGTTATAAATTGTTATTTCTATCTCTGTTCAGGCTGCACAACTAATTGATGAGATGGAAAAATCTGCAAAGAGAGGGAAGTGGTGCATATGAGTTTAGGTGGCTTGAGCTTTGTGGGTTTATATTCAGGTAAATCTTGCTGGGATCCATTTATCTGGTTCTATGATGCTCTCTCCCTTTCCTTTGCCTAGAAAAGTACTAGTTTTCACATTTACAGTGATACTCTCCTGCTGCATGGGTCTGAGTTACAATTATTCAAATTCTGAGTTGGGGCTTCCTGAGTGTATTTCAGCTCCAAAAACACCTGCTTTATGAATAGCCAAAAGCAGCTCCCATTCTTAGCCAGAAATGATGCTTACCACCTCACTTCACTGAGGGCACAGTCCTGCTCCCAAGGGAGGCACAGTGGTGCTTGCAGACAGCGGATGACACACAGGGGGACTGCCCCTTGCATTTGAACACACAACAGTAGCATTATTAGGCTTGTCCACTCCCACTCTCAATGTCTGACTCCCCTCACTCAGTGTGTGATCCAGGGTGTGTAGATGATCTCACAGGTGTCCTGGATGGTTTCCCCTTAAAGGCAGCCAGCTGAAGGCCTCCCTCCTACTCACTGCAGAGGTGTCTGCCTTGCTGAGCAAACAATCATGCAAAGAACTTAGGGAAAAGCCGTGGATCTTGCTGGGTGTCCTGGGATCAGGAAGAGCACCATGGACTACCCCAGCAGCTAAGTCAGTGATCAGGATGCTGTGCAAAGGGGCAGGGACTGCTGCAAGCACCAGGCATATGGGGCATGAGACAAGGACAGGTCTCGGAGCTGCTAGCACCAGAGTTCAAATTCTGCTGCCTCTATCGTGTCTGCTCATAACCTCGAAAAAAGAACCCAAACAGAAATATTTACTGAGTGTCAACCACAGCGTGTGATGTGCTCTTGGTGGGAGGGGGGTTGGCAATGCAAAGGTAGACCCGTCTCTCTTCTCAGGGAGCTTAAGATTGACAGGGCAAGCAGGCAATGAAAAAAAGTGTGGTAGTGTAAGAATGTGGTCCCTTTGGGCCTACGGTCCTTAATTTCAATTATAGGGACAATATAGCTTTTTTACAAGGTTGGTGCATAGAAATAGCAAATAGTTCCCATAAAGAGGATTTGGTAAAAGACCACTAGTATTTGGTAAAAGACCAATAGATCCTTTTCTGGTAGAGGCAACTCCCTGCTTATGGAGCTCCCAAGTTCACCCACTCTTTATGTTCCTAGGCCAGGGTAACTTCTATACATCTTCCCCTCGTCTATTTCTTTTCCCCCTCCACTCCCAACTATCAAAACACCAGTGAGGTATTATTAAGTCTTAAAATGTATATAAGAATAGAAAAGGCTAGAGGGAAGTGACCCCTTGACCCAGCCCTTCCTGAAACCCTGTCACAGGAAGGAATGGCAAGTCATTGTTTTGGTTCTGTTGTCTTGGTTCCAGGTTATCAGGCAAACTTGATAGAAACTTCTTGCCTTTCTTCCATCCTTCCAACAGCTCTATCTTTCAGTGTGGGCTGCCTTTTTTTATTATGTAAGACAGCAAGTTTATTAGATGTTAACAGTATGAGAAAAGCTAAGCTGATAAAGACCCTCTTCCACATGCACTATGGTTACCAGACATCAAGTACTTGTCTTCTGCAGTCCCAGAAGTAATAGAAAGTGCAGGTTGTGGTTTTACTGCTCACCATAGTCAGTATTTTCAGGCTCCCAGCAGTTTGAAGGCCAGAAGTATGGGGCCTGCAAAAAAGCACAGGTGTCAGGACTCAAGAGGACCAGAAATTGCCTTCCCTATTCCCAGAGAGGACCACTGCCTATGATAAGCTCCGTGTCATCTCCTTTTGGTTGACACCACATCCCAGCTCTCTCCAGTGCTTTAACATAACTGAGCCCAGTCAACATTTTGATCTAGATGCTGGGAGATGAACTCCATATAAGCAAAATAAATACTAGAGTAGAAAATTTCTAGGGCAAAACTGTCTTATGCCTCTGTAGTGGAAATGTAACTGTAGAAGTTAGGCTGGTACAGCTTTTATAAGTGCCAACTTCTTTGTGTCCCTTTGCTCGTTATGGACTGTATTATGTCCCCTCCCCTCCAATTCATACATTAATGTCTAACCCCCAAGAATGATTGTTTATGAGTCAGAAAGAAGATTAATAAGAACATCAGGCCTTGATCTGAAAAAATTAGTGCCCTTCTAAGAGGAAATGTCAGAGCTTATACCATTTCTCCGGTGCTCACTCATACTCCCTCCCTTCCTCCCTCTCTCTCTTCCCCCTCCTTCCCTCGCCATCTTTCTCCCTCCCTCTCTCCCCAAGCCATCAAGTATGCCATAGAAAGAGGAGGCCATGTGAAACCAGGATGAGAACTCTTACCATAAACTAAACCCTGCTGGACACCAGCCTACAGAATCATGAGGAATAAATGTCTGTTGACTGAACCCTCAGCAGATTAAGATACTCTTTGACCCCAAGAATTCCCAAACCCGTTGGCTTTGACCTTGACACAGCCTTTCAGTTTCCGCCCTTGTATCCTCTAGGATAGGATCCGAAAAAAGGAATGGAAAAAGGTTAGTGGGTAGTGGGTAGGAGCTTCACACTAGGTGGGCGGCTTGATTTAGCAGAAAGATCAAGGGCTTCATCAGCAGGATGATGTGTGTTCAAATCAAAGCTGCCTCCTAGATTTGCCAAGAGCTCCACTAATTTTCTCATTGTTAAAATGGGTGATATTTATCTCACAAAGATTTGCTCTTAGAATAAATGAAGAAATATGTGCAAAGTGCCCAACAAATAATAGGTTTCCCATAAGAACCTTGTATGATTATTTGGTGGAGTGACAAATGGCTCAGACCAGTCTTCATGGTTTTCCCAGTGCTGGTGAGAGGTAAGGTTGCTTCATTAAATGTCCTTAGGTTTTTTTTTTCTTTTTCCCTAGTGTAGCTCTAACTTGATATCAGAGGCTGATGAGAACAAAAGGTTCTTCTGGAAGATGAGCCTGGCAGGCCTACCTGGAAACGATAAAAGGTGCCATCATCCTTCATACTGAGAACATGGTCCGAGATGGGGAAGATGTAGCCCTGGGCAGCTATCAGGCTTCCCACATGTATTGCTTCGACTGCAGAAATGGGGCATAAGAGAGATGTAATTAGGAAACTGTCAGAATGCAGAACTACTTAGCTGAAATGTTAGTGGGGAGAGTATAAAGACAAACAGAATTCTATTGGCCATCACCCCCAGTCCCTGACCATCAACCCCAGTCCACCGCATGTAGGGTGTGATTACAATGGGCGGGAGAGACTTGGCAATGGTTGGGGAAGGCAGTCATGTGTCTGGATCCCAGCTCTAAGAGTCTGACATTGCTTCCATCCTTTGTCAAGCTTTTCAGAGAAAAGTCTAGCTTTTATGGTTAAGAGCATAGTTCAGAATAGATAAACCTGTACTGAATGGAGATGTTTCAGTTACCACAGGATAAGTGTTTAATAAGTAACAGCTGTCTTGATTCATTATTTTTGTTTCATCATCCCTAGGTAAGAGCCTGTAACCTCACATTGCATTTCCTATAAGATAGTTCTACCACCGATGAGGATGGTGTTCCCCTTCTATTATGGTCGTAGGGTAACAGCTCACTTTATTTGCGAATTGGAAGCAAGGCATTGCTGCAAACCATGGCTTACCTGATAGAAATAGATTTTTCCACAATCAATCTATTGTTTTGTAACTTTAGCACCAGTCATAATAGATCCACAAAAATAGTCAAATATTTATATGTATTCCTAGCGGAGCTAAGAACAAAATAACAAATCTAAATGGTTCTATTACACATGATAATCCTTTACAAAGATGAAAGTGCTCTTCCTGGGGAAAATCAAACTTTGGACTTGGAAGCTACCGATATGAGAAAAGTCTGATTGAGCAGTCGCTAGAACTATTAATTTTGCTAATTTTATATTTTGCAATGAATTTAAAATTCAAGTTCTAATTTTAAAGTGTTTTGGATTTACTTGCAAATATTTCCAGTGATTGAAAATCATCTGAACATTTTGTTCATTAAGAATCACCCATCTGCTGGGCATGGTGGCATATGCCTGTAAACAGCAGCCTAGGAAGTTGTGGCTGGGGCCAGGGATCACAGTTCAAGTCCTGCCGGGGGCATGTAGCAAGACCTGGTTCCAAAAATATATAGCTGGGTGTG
Organism: Uropsilus gracilis; assembly: GCA_004024945.1. Lineage (NCBI taxonomy): Eukaryota > Metazoa > Chordata > Mammalia > Eulipotyphla > Talpidae > Uropsilus > Uropsilus gracilis. The sequence goes on along the minus strand of PVHY01001027.1, from coordinate 51,665 downwards.
GTGGCGCATGCCTGTAATCCCAGCTACCTGGGAAGCTGAGGCTAGGGATTGCTTGAGTCTGTGGTACCCCGGGCAACATGAGTCTGTGGTTCCACAGGCAAAAATAGTGATACTTAGTCTCAAAAAAAAAAAAGAATCACCCATCTTCTTTTGGAAGGAGAAGAGCCTTGTAACTGGTGGCACTGGAATAATGGAGAAGTATGTCATCCCCATCCTGGTGACCAATTTTAGAGTCTGTTCAAGAATCATGGACCCAGCAAAAAGGTAAGTTTCCTCTGCTCCTTCCCCAGAGAAGGAAAAACGAAGTCCAGGGTGAAGGTAACTCTGGTGCCACACACCAGGGTGAGAGCCCTTGCTTTTCCCTTAAGCTTCTGTTTAGAAATGGGGCAGATATTGGATAGGCCTGGCTTCCAAGGTCTTGGTTTGCTTCATTTCTGCCCTTCTGGTCCAAACTGGTGAATTGTTTTTAGCTCCTCCTGTTCAACCACTTGTTAGAAGCCCAATACCTCAGCATCTTGTTAAGCCCAACAAAGAATAACAGACCATCAGCCAGGCATGGTGGTGCATGCCTATTGTCCAAGCACTGGGAGGCAAGAGGTTTGGGATCACTTGAGTTCGTGGTTTTGAGACTATTCTGGGCAACATAGTGAGATTTGGTCTTGAAAAAGCAGCCAGGTGCTGTGGTGGGCACCTGTAATCCCAGTTACCTGGGAGGCTGAGAATGGAGATTGCTTGAGTCTGTGGTACCCTGGGCAACATAGTGAGACCTAGTCTCCAAAAAAAAAAAAAAAAAAGGCCTTCAAAGTTGCCACCCTCATAACTTAGGACCTTTCACAGATATTTCCTCTACCAGGCCAGACGATTCCTGAATGTGTTGTCTTCTCATTAGCTGGTTCAGGTTCTCAAACCACTATTTCTACTACCATCACTACCACCAGTTATGAAAGTAAAACATATGTTAGAAAGAGAATGGTTACTTTAGAAGAAGATCAAAGAAACCGGTGCACTTGGAAGAGAAACCCTGAAGAAAGTTTTTCCATCATTTAACATCAAAAGAAATGATAACTTTAAAGGTGTGTGACTAAAATCATAGAGTCTTATACCTTTTAGAGTTTGCAAGTGGGCAATCAGGAGCTCAGGATGCATATGAGAAACACTTAGGGTAGTGGATATGAATTCTTGCTGTTTGAGGATAAACATTTATTGCCCCCCCCACGCCCCGGGATTAAGAACTTGACTAGAATTAAGAATTTTCACTATGAGAGTAGTCACTAATCCAAGTAGGGAAAGGGCTAGTGTTTCCTCACTAATGACCTGTTTTCCTGGCACTCAGATCTCTGGCAACTATATTTATTTGAACTCTATGTAAATTATTTGAACTCTACGTAAGTTTTCATAGTTCATAGCATATTAGGGGCAACAGATTAAAGCATAGGAATGCCTGAATTGACATGACATGGTAACCCCAGCAGGGAGGGATGGCTGAAGATCAGACACTCAGAATAGGCACTTTAAAGAATCTTCAACAAGCACGGAATTTGGAGGTCATTTAATTTTGGACAAGTAGATCCAAGAAGATCAGATGGTGCTAGTGGACATTTATAAATATGACATCAAAAATACTTAAGGTGGGGAGTGGATAATAAATTCAGGAAAGTCTTAACTAAAAACACAAAGATAATGAGTTTTACTTATCTAGAATTTTCTTTTTTGTCTGGAATTCCCCTCACCCCTCCCCCTCCCTTCTTCCCCCACTTTCTAATTATACTGTGAAAACAAATTTTACTATTTTCTGGTGGAGGACTTATTTGGAAACTGCTCTATTGGCCAGGGTTTTGTTTTTGTTTTTTCTGGTAAGGTTTTCCTAATTGAAATGAACAATTAAAGTTGAAAAAAAAAATCATCCTTGCACTTCTTGCAGAAGCAGAAAACAGAAGGAGCCTTAGCAAATAATTAAACATCTTAATTGTGGATCAGCAATCTAATTTTAAGAGCTGGCTCTAGAAGACTGTTCTGTGGCAGCACTACAACTTATCTTTAATTGCTGTGGCTAAGGAGAATTCATCTCATTTTCACACGGCATAGTATTGAGCTCTTTGGCATTGTAAATAGTTGCTCATTTCCTCAAAGGGTGATTTAAGTTTAAAGATAGATATTCAGAGGAGAAAACAGATTAATTTTATTTGTAAAGGACTGATTCCACATCTTGGAATTCACATTTATAAGCCCATTCCCAGACAGGTAGGAGAAACGAGTTTGGGGCTTGGTGATGGAGTAAAGACAAGGTCAAGGGTCAAGTACCTGAGTCCTCAATGGAAAGATTCTTCATGAGCCACTGCACAATGTCAGTACCTGCAACGATAAAGCAATGTCCACTGAAGACTCGGGTATGCTCAACCATGTGGCAGAAGAAACAAGTTTACCCAAGAGCCCCCATTAACAAGCACGCATACAGAGAGCTGATAAAAGCAACAATTTCGCACCCTGACTGATCCTTTCCACCTGCTGGTATACTCTCATTGTCACAATACCATACTTGCCCTCCAAATTCACTCTGGTGACCCAGGATGTTCTGCTGTTCATATTTCTAGGGAATGTTTGCAAAGGAGTTTCATGAATACAGATTTTGAAGAGAGTCCTCAGACAGGCTAAGTGGATTTTATCACATTGCCCCCCAGGCTGCTTCCTGAGAGAGAAGCCTCTTCAACTCCCTACTCTGACTAATAAGGACTGAACAACACAGGTAAGCTAATGGGTTCTGAAAAATATTTCTAAGTTCTTCTGGCAGGGCCAAGCCTGAAAGAAAGTGTCCCTGTGTTATGGGGAAAACTTCATTAAGTTCATAAAGCCACTTTCTTCTATCTCTGGGTCACAGCAAGATAACATTTCCAGATTCTTCTTCAGTTAGATGTAGACTGAGTTCTGACAATGGAATGTGGGTAGAAATGATACTTCTTCCAGAACAAGATCACAAAAACTCCCACAAGATCATAAAAACTACCCCTCTCCACCCGCACCCTTTCATTCCCTGTCTGTTGGCTGAACGGTGAAGGAACCAAAGGCCCAGGGGAGGGCAGAGTCACAATGTGGAAGGAGACTGGGCAATAGCCATGAAAAGGGATGGCCACCTTAAGCTCTGACGTGACTGAAAAATAAAGTTTGCCATGTTAATGCCCAGAAATTTGGGGTCTATCTGTTTTGGCAACTAGTATTATCTTTTTGAGAAGAAATTGAGATGTTAGTTTACAACACTGAATACATTTCAGGTGGACAATTTCACACCTCAAAAACTGTAAATGCCACACTAGTCCACCAAAGTTTAGTTTCCATGTGCCATCAGCATATCAATACCCTCTGTCTCTGTCACCTTAATATGATTCTGTTATCAGAATCTAAGGGAATATGGGTTTGTTTTCTTTTATCTGCTCACTTTCTTTGTTTCTTTATACTTCACATGAGTGAAATCACACAGTATTTGGGTATTTGTCTTTCTTTTGATGACTTATTTTTCTTAGTATAATCTCCTCAAGGTCCATCCACATTGTCACAGTGGCAAGATTTCATCTTCTTTTTGATAAATGAATAGTATCCCATTGAGTATAAATACCATACTTTATCTATTTACTGAATGATGGACAATTAGTATTACCTTAACTAATTTAAAATTCTAAGGGGCTGAAGGGACTTTTAAAACTTACTTACTCCAACCTTTCCCAATTCACACAACCTCTGGGACAAAAGGTGCTTGATCTCCATTTAGAAAAATCCCAGGACTTGGGAATTCACAAATCCCCTTAGCTAGCCTGTTTCAGTTAAATTATCTTTGATTTCTCTGAACAGAAATATGCCTCTCTCTGATTTCATCTCTTGGGTCTCTGTTATCCCCCTCTGATTACAGGAAAATGAACCCAGACTATCTTGTGTTGTGAACTAGTTCTTCAAATATTTGGGCAGTCCATCCAACATACTGTCAACTTCCTCCTGAGTTTTCCCTCGTAGAGAAACCCTGGGTTTCTCAGGAGTTTCCTTGTGTGACATGTCCTGAAGACTCACCATTTTGGTCACCCTTCTCTGAATATATTCTTACTTGTATGACTCGCTTTGAAAATGTGGCACCTAGGATCTATGCTCTTTGGGTAGCACATTTCACAAGGCGTAGAGGAATCAAAATTTCTGGAAGGTTCTGACCTCACTTATCCACCTTTGTCACTCAAACATCTAACTTTAAGAAGATCTGTCATATAACCCTGCAATCCCACTTCAAAATACAAAAACATGAATTCAAAAGGAAACCTTCACTCTTACGTTTATAGCAGCACTATTTACAACAGCCAAGGTAAAGAAACAACCTAAATGCCACAAAATAGAGGAGTGGATCTAGAAGATGTGGATGGAATACATAATGGAATACTCCTCCACAGTCAAAAAATAAATCAACTCATGTCATGTATAAGCAACATGGATGGAGATGGAAGAGGGCATGCTAAGTGAAATAAGCCGAAAGGAGAAAGATAAATACTGAATGGTGTCCTTTATTCGTGGAATGCAGAGAAAATAAAGGGTCAGACAAAGACAAACTTTAAAACCAAAGCTTGAAAGCCAAGCAACCCTTGAAAGCTGAAGGGGGTTGAGGAAGGGTGAGGAGGAAGGGCAGGTGGTAGAGAGAACACAGTGAACTTTGGTGGAAGAGTGTGGGTGCTTTGGTGGTGGTAGAGCAATGGTGACTATGCTTGAGGAAGAATCTTACACTGTCAAAAGTCTGTCAGGATATACTTCATCCAATGGTACTTCCATGACAATAAATACATTTGAAAAATGAATCTCACTTTAAACCCCCACAGACCTTGAAAGACCACTCTGCAACCTCAGCATAGAATGCTCAGTGGAAAAGAATCTGAAAAAGGCAACATTTCTATGTGCCTGCATCACACATGGGTGTGAGTGCACAGCTGTCTGGGATAGGGTGCCAGCTACTGACTGGATGGTGGGCAGAGGGGTTTAATGAATGTGGCCCTTTTTCCAGGAAGAAAGTTTCCCAGAAATTTGACTAGTGGCCAAAAATGAGACACACTCCGACCTCAGAGCTGGTCATTTGGCTTCTCTCAGGCGTCTGGAAATGAATGCAGCTGCACAGTCAGTTGCCAAGGCCATCCTTCCCTACCCTTCCTGTGTGCCCCCAGGCTCTGAAACTCCCCTCATTGCACCCTCAAAGGCTCGGGTCTGAGCTCTCTCTGTCTGCTCCTGATGGCATCAGTGAGCTCACTTTGCATCAAAAACACTCCTATTCACTCCACATGCTTTGAGAGGGAGCGGGAGTGTGTCTGTGTGTATTTGTGAGTGTGTGTCCATTTCCTCCTAATTATACAAGTTCAACATTTGTCCTAGGAAATAAAGAACAAAGCAGAAATCAAATAAGAACTGTAATCCCAAGTTGGGGGTGGGGGAGAGACTCTAACCTGCTTTTTCCTCAAAAGAAAAATAGTTCCTTTTTGTGGGTTGCCTGGAAACTGAGAGGCTTCCAGCATCAGCAACAGCTCTCCCCCGGGCAGGCGGATTATCTTTCTGCTGAGCTTGCTGAACCATTATTTATCACCTGCCAAGATTGATTACTCACCCTGGGACAATGACAGCCCTTCCTTTCCCCTGTTAATTACTGTCATCATTAATATCCATGTCACTAATTAGTATTCATTCACATTGAAACTCCTTCCTTGCTATCATATCCACTCCCCCCACAACCCACTGCAGCCCACCCCAGTTTTCAACACCATTGTCTGTGTTTCTACACCCTTTTGGCTTTATGTGCTCAGAGTCCAGCCTAATTGTTCTCCCCCTGTCTACCAGGCCCCAGTTTGCATGCACAGAACTAAAGAATCACATTTTAAGAACTTGTGTGTGTGCACGCATGTGTGTGTGTGTGTAAAAAGCCCCTCTCCTTCACCTCCCAGCACTCTGGAACCACATCTGGTTTGCACGTCCCTGACATGGCTTCTACGATGGTCACCACTCAGAGGGGGCTGTGAGGCCTGGTGAAGGCTGATCTGAGTCCCTGGGCTGCCCAGAGCCACTGCCCTCCAGCCGCTCCTCCCTGGCATGCTGTGGACCCAGGACATCACTGTTGCGCCTCAGATGTTTCCCTCTCTTAGGCTGGAGGTACTTTAGGCTTCCTTGGACTGATCCAGCTGTGTGGCAGGAAGGAAGTCACTGTGACATCAGCCCCAGGAAGATGTGAGGCTGGGAAGTCTGTCATAATATTATGTCCTTTAAAAGACCAACAATTATTACATGATGGCATCAGGCAAAATAATAGAAACAAGCATGGGGTGAAAGCATTTTAAATCTTTCTTTTCCTTTTTTCCCTCCCACTAACCTCCAATCAGTCTTTCCTACCTATTCTGAAAAGAATTTGAAGCAGAATAGTTTCCTGCTCTAACTAAATGAACCGGTGTCTTTTGTGATCCCTACTGGATTCTGGTTCTTGGTTAAGCTGTCCAGCTGAGGACTTTAAGCATTTAAACATTAGGAATGGGTGCAAATAGGATCCCCATCCCCTTATTCCAACAGGTCCTTGAATACTTGGCTGAGTTTTCTTTTTGAGGCTGATGTATAAATGTTTATTCCAGGGATTCCATGAAACGCATTGGAGGGCATCTGAGACACCTTGCCAAGTAGGGGTGGTTTCAGGGCATTGATGAGTGTGCTCATTGCCTGGGGTGTGCATGATCTGGGCGGTATGTATTGTGCCAACTAAGACCTTTTTACACACATTTTGTCTACACATAATGTTGTGGATAGGGTCCTGGTGATAAGGGTGGGGTGCAGGGTGGTGAAGGGTGGTGAAACTGGGGGGTTGTGGCCCAGCATGGTAATGCTGAATTAAGATAGCAGCCATTATGCCCTGGTGGGTGGAGACTTGGAGAAGGGAAGCCAAGACTTCTGGCAAGAGGAAGAGAGAGGGGATTTAAGAAGGAGTGCAGCTGGAGAGCAGAAGGGAGGCAGAGAGAGAAAAGCTGGAGAAAGGAGAAAGCAGAGGAGCAGCAGGGAGGCTGGAGGCCTTGGAGATGCCACTGCCATGTGCAGCAGCAGGGCAGGAATGAGCCATGCTGTGGGTTTCCATTCCCAGCCTGGGCCAGTGAGGAGCCTTGGGCAGCAAGGAGCCTCGGACAGCAAGGAGCCTCGGACAGCGAGGAGCCTCGGACAGAAACTTGTGACCTGTGTAAGCTGACTTGGAAACGTGGTACTTGAAAACTTGCTTTAACTTTGAAACTGCAAAGATTAGGAATTGCCTGGAGAACTGAAGAGAACTTGCAGTGTTGCTGTTTTCATCGTGAGACGTCTGAAGTGGTTGCTGCTGTTGTTCCAAGTGAGTCTTGGTGGTTTGGGCTGAAAGAATATTGGAGCTGTGTCTTTTGGAGGAAGCTCAACGATGTCATCTTGGTTTCTTCATTGGATTTGAATCTCCTACTTTTGAAGGAGGATTGATGAGGCCATCTTGGTTTCTTCATTTGACTTGAACTGAGTGATGCTGTGTCTTTGGAGGGAACTTAAGGACACCATCCTAGTTTTCTTATTTGGCTGGAAGGTGGGACAGCTGCCATCTTGTGGACAGCTGTATCGGAAGGACCCACATGTAGCTTTTTTGGACTAGTAACTGAACTGTGCAAGATAATCAAAAGGGTCCCTTGTACCCTCAGTGACTTTTGTCTATTTTGTCCTCTTAGTGAATAAATCTTGTTTTTGCCTCCTCTTAAGATTAATGTAGACTTGCTACTGCTCAGGCAGGCTGGAATGAACCTAAGGAGTAGCTGGGTTTACCTGATTTCTCTGGAGACTGTGACATTAGCAGACAGCACCTTCAACAGAAGTAGCTCTCAAAGAACAGCATTTTGTTCTACATTGGCCAGAATTGTTTGTTTTTCCTCATCAGTGTTATAATAAAACAAATTGAATAAAATGATGCTGAAGACCTGTTGTAATTATGTCTATTGCAAGGGCATATGGACATAATCTAAAACATCTTCAGGAGGGGATAAAATATATAAATTGTGGCTTACCCAGTAAATATTTACTGAACACCTATTATATTGAATGAAAAAGCATATTGAGAACATTGCATAGTGTAGAATGGGATCTTTGCAATGGGAAAATATATTTGTATTCTAATCATTATGGATGTGTAGATATATACAAATATGAATAAGAAAAATCCTGGAATATATTTAAATTGTTAACTTCAGATTATCTTGGGGAGAAAGAAGATGTTCATTATGAGAAATTTCTTTTCTTTTAAAAAATTTTTTTAATAATTTAAAAAATTTTTTGTGGGAAGAAAACAAGTTACATAGGTATACATATCACAATACCATAGTTACAAAACTATAACCATGCAAAATAATATATTATTTACTGATGTGTGATTTAAAAGTTTCAAATACCACTGGCATAGCAAACGTCAGATCCAGTGTACTAATCATTATTTCTGGGAATGTATAGTGGGGAATAGAATAGAAGAGATATTCATAGAGAATGTCAACTATCTCTGTGATGGTGGTTTTTTTTTTAAATTTAATTTAAATTTTTTAAAATTTGCATATATATGTGTATTTATATTTATATTACATTATTGCATTATTGTGTACCCTGGGACTTTCCCACTTCATTAACATCTGTTAACCATCCTGATCTTTTGTGCTAACCTCCCCCCCACCTCCTTACCCCTCCTCCTCACTCACTCCATTGTTCAAAGGAGCGAGAAATTTCTATTCTTTACATGTCCTATAATTTGAAGTTCATTGATTCTTTCTTTATATCACTGTGTTAAAAATAAATATATTTATTTTGCACTGAGAAAAATGCTTTTTTATTTTAAAGAGTAGAGAGGGAAGAATTGGCCTCTGACATTCAAATAGAGAGAGTACAGGAAACAGGATTGTAGGTACAAAGTGCAAAGGTTTGGAGAATTGGAGTGGCCCCCTGCAGCCTCCAGGCCACTGGTACTTCTTACTCTCCAGAGACAGGGCAGAGAAGAAAGGAAGTAGCATCACAAGTTTGTCTTTCCTTGAGGAGTGGAGACATGATCGGATCATGGGCCTTAAGCTGGGCACTCCCCCTGGGCTCCTGTGGGACCCCAGAGCCTAAGGGTGGTCTTCGGGGGGTACCAATGGCTGCTCACACACCCTCCCAGACCAGTACTGCTAACTCTATCCACCCTGTACTGACTCACTTACTTGGATGAGTGAGACTCAGTGACCTCGTCCCAGTGACTTCCCAGCCAGCATGTGTAGGTTAATGAAATCTGGATTTAGGTAAGTTGGTATAAATTTCTAATGTTTTGGAAACATCTGTATCTGACTTTGGGAAACCCTTATTATAGAAGGGTTTTGTTCTAGATTTTGTATTAAGTGCCTGCAAAGGTTATCATCTGATGGGGGTACCTGGAACTCCTTCTCAAGTAGTCAGAACTTTAGCAGACCCCTTCTGTGAAACTTCTGCCTTGTGTCAGTCTGAGTCCAAATGAGATTATACAGACTTGGGAAAAGACTGCTTCCATTCACTTGCAAGTTTCAAATGGCTGAAACTTGGTGGTTTATGTAACACAGTACGAATGACTTATCAATCCTTGTTGGTGGGCAAAGATTCTTGAATACACTGCTTCTGGAACTCCCCAGAAGACATGAGTGAGCTCATGACATTCCTAGATCAAGGTTATAGCTTGGCTGCCACTGCATCTCATACCTGCCTCTCTTCTGCTGCACTGGTGAGTGGAGAGGGCAACTGTCTGCCACCTCATGACACGTGTGCTGCCATGTGTAGGCCAATGCCCTTGAGAGGAGTTGCCTTCCTAAGTGCCCATTGAGGACTGGGGCAGAGTTGGGCACTTCACCCTGGCATCTCATATGGTCTTGACACTTAGTGTGTAAAATAGGATAACCACCATGCTGATTTTAAAGATTAGGCCAAGAATACAGGTACCTATCAAAGCCAAGGCTGGGCTTGAGGTGATCTCAAGCTGCATATTATTCCCATGCCAACAGTCTGTCTCTCTTACCTTGGGGCAACTCTCCAAGCAGTCTACAGGAGAATAATGGGAAAAATTATATTCTGAACTCAGTTATATTTCCTAAAGCAGGGACATTCATTTAGTGTTAGTAACAATTATTACTATTATTAGTTATTTGACTAACACTGTATTGACCACTTCTACAGTCCTGGTTTCAGAATGGCCCTTCTTTCTAAAATCATCCTGTGACGTAAATAGTTTATTATTAGCTTCATATTACAGGCAAATTGAGGAATACGCTAAGTGAAGGATAGTTTCATAGTTTTAGACTTTTTTTTTAAAAAAATGCTTTAATTAAAAAAACAAAGCAAGACAAAACCCACACAAAGGCAACATGTACCTAACAGAAAAAACTAAAGAGGGAATGCAAAAAATGAACTTTGGAGGATGGGGATAATGGATTGCTGGCAATGGGACAGGAGGAAATACAGGTGGAAGATAAAAAGTTTAGTGTGATGAAAAATTTAGTAGGAGTTTTGAGTAATACTGTTTGGTTAATGGGTTTGAATTTTTCCCAGGGATACATTTCCATGGCAAATGAAACAGATACATACTTGCTTACCCAAGCACATGAAGCAATAAAGCAGAATTTATAATGCTGGACTTGTGTTCAGCTTCTGCTATGTGTGTGCACATTATGCAACCCTGGCCAGGGCCCCTTCACCTCACCACCCCCATCTCCTTTTCTTCATGGGTCAAAAGGGGGAAATGCCACCTATTTACAGGATAAAGTGAGATCACTTAGACAACATTCTTTCCACAAAGACTGGTCGGTGGTTTTGTTGAAATGTCCTATTTATTGTCAGGTCACCTACATGCTCTGTTCCTTCATTTCCTCATATGAAAGCAAGGACAATATTAATAGAACCTGTTGCATAGGTCCTGAGGGCTAAGAACAGTGTGTGCAATGCTGGTACGGAAGCATTAACGCCATGTTTTAGGGATCTTGCACTGGATACAAGGGTCTAACCATGTTATCTGCTTGGCTGAGAGAAACAGGGGCAGCTGAGAATTATTGTGTTATTTGCCAGCTTTTTCACTTTAGGTCTTAGAGTATCTTAAAATGTTTTCTGGGCTTTTAGGTGCAGGTCTGTGGTGGACAGTTTGTTGGGTAGAAGGAGAAAAAAGGGGGCAGTTGCCTCACTGAGGCAGTGGCCCTTTCCTGGCAGCCTTTCTGACTTGTTGTCAGCACTGTTCCCAAGCTGCTGCTGTTTCTCCCAGCCATGCAGATGATTTGATTAAACACTTGGCTCTCAAATATGCCTTTCTGGCCTGCTCCTCCAGATGTACATTTCCCAGGGAGTAAAGGCAGAAAGCAAAACAGGAGCCTTCACCACACTGTCACACAGTCAAATGTAATGAACTGAGCATGCATGGTTCTGTTTCTGTGTGCTCTGGGCCCCATCCATGCCTGATCCTATTCCCCTCCTTTTTGCTCCTATACTGTCACATGCATTGCCCTTCCATTCCCAGAATGCACCATGCTCCAGTCACCACAGGGCCTTTGCACATACTATTCTCGGTAGCAATCATGCCCTTTTCCCACTCCACATTTACCTCTGGCTGACTCCATAAAAACTTCACTGTCCTTCAAACCAGATCAAGGTCCTTTAACTTTGACTTGTAGAGAATGGGAATTCCTTTTCTCTGGAGTAATACATTCCTTTGGAATTAGACATTCATGATGTGATTATTTCACCAACGACTGTCTCCCCCTATGTATTAGTCTCTGGGTGCAGCCATAATAAGTGCCACAAACTAACTAGCTTAAACAAAAGAAATGTATTGTCTCACAGGCTGAAGGCTCGAGGTGTTATTGGGCTCTGTTTATCTGAGGGCTAGAAGGGAGGGGCCATGTCTCTTAGTTTCCGGTGGTTTGCTGGCATCTGGTGTTCCTTTGGTGGGAGATGCATCACTTCCAATATTGCCTTCATTTTCACATGGCCCTTTCCCTGTGTGTATGCCTCAGGGTCCAAATCCTCCCTTTTCATAAGGAAGGACACCAGCCATAATAGATTAGGGTCCATCTCAATTACCTCATCATAACTTACTAGATCTACAAGCTTCTTTCCAAATCAAGTCACACATTTGTGGTACCAGAGGTCAGGAGCTCAACATACGATAATTTTGGAAGGACACAATTCAACCCACAAAGCCTACTAAACTATAGCTCAGAGGAAGCAGGCCTCTGCTAGCATCTTAGTTCCAAGTTCCAAGCAGAGAGACTTGGTGCAGAGCTGGGTGTAGTGGGTATTTACTGACCAATAGTCGCGCCGAAATACATTTTGGGGCACATATATACCCAACCATGCGCAATGTTCATTCCTTGGTAATGAATCGGACAGATATTTTGCAATCACTGCTCCTGATGAAAGGGTCTGAGTTCCCAGATGTGGCCAGCATTTTCTTTCAAAGTCACACCTTTCCTTACAAAGAGAAATCTCAACAAGTAAATGTTTAAAAACATGTGGCAATCAATCAAAATTGCCTCCTCCTGTTCCACCCTGATAGTCCCTGAGAAGAATGGGAGCAGGAGAGGTAGCCTGTAACTCTCTTCTTTGGCCCCAAAGAGCATCCTCGGCCTCCTGCCCCCCCCCTCCCCTGAGCCTATCCTTGCTTCTCACTCTGCTGGCATCTGTACCACAGAGCTGAGGCTGTCTTTGCCTGGCTTTGATCCAGTGGATGTCTGTTCTTTGTAACAGGAAGGCTTCTGCATCGCCTGCCTTGGTTTTGAACAGATTGGAGGAGTTAAGACTGATGCACCAGATGTGACTTGCATCCCAGTCCAACAGGAGCAACGCCACAGTATTCTGTCTTAAACCAATGCCCAGTGGGGCCACCTGCCTGGGACCTTCTTCCAGGACAGGCAAAATCCGTGTGGCAGCTTCCATGGGTGTGGGGGTAGCTGTACCTCTCAGTGACTCATGCCAGCATGGCAGGCAGCTGCCTGGAAACCCCAGTGGGCCTTCACCCCCACAGTCTTGGCCTCCCCTGCTCAAGACGCCGCGCTTCCCCTTTTTCTGAAATTTAAAGCTTCCCTGTGCATTATGAAAAATAATAGGGGGCAGGAGACCAGGCGAGGTTATTACCAACTCATAAATCAAGCGGGAGGCTCTGAGGGCTGTGGCGATGTGTCTGAGATGGGCTCCCTGGTTTGTTATCTCACCCGAGCCCCCAAGATTGATTCACAACCTCATAACCCTCCTGCGTTCGAATCCCAAGTCTTATATCTAATTGTCAGCTGCAGAGTACATGATTTGCAAGAGGATGCGGGCAGCGGCAGACGTAGGGGTGGAGGAGAGATTAGTTTTGTCAATCAAAAGCATCCAGAGCGAGGTGGTGCGCGCTTGGGATTTAGCGCAACAATCAGCTTATTAAAGGGATGGCTGCATGTGGCTGCAGTGACTGGGTCTCGATGCAAGGGAACGGGAAGGTGGCGGCTGCTGCGGGCGTAGCCACTGTTCCCTAGGGCTGGCTGCCACCGAGGACTGCCTTCCACACAGCCCACAGGCAGAATGAAAACCAACAAGCGAGGTCACAGCTTTGGGAGAGAAGTGAGCTCATGCTGCATGTCCAAAGCAGCCGTCAGAGACCAGTGCTTGGAGCTTTTGTAGGGCTGGGGACAGGGGTGCTGGGCAGACTTCCCATTCTGGGAAGGCATCAGGGGTTCTACTGCCTTCCCGTGTGGTCCAATGAGTCATCTCATTTGGGCAAATTTGAATCTGAGACATGGTTCATGAACATCTGGTATTTAAACTAATCTTTAAACTAAACTAAATGGGGTATTTAAGCCAGAGCATAACAGGAGGGTCCAGAGCTGGCCAGACACCCAGGTTTGCAGGTGGCTGTCACTGGCACCTGACCTGCCTGAGTGCATGACTGGGGCACTCAGTGCTGGCACACTCACAGCAGCCTGAGGCTACGGTCTGCCACGTGCTCTGGCCAGTACTGGGACCAGGCCAGGGTGTCCAGCAGAGAGAGTACATGAGGGTTAGGTAGTTGGGGACACCCAAGTTTCTGAGCAAAGATTTTATTGGAGTTGCACTAATTCCAGCTGCAGTTTCCTAGAGTCCATCTCCAGGCTTTGTCAGAAAGCCGCTCCTACCTGATGAGAATGCATATGTTTTTATAGTCAGACTTGGGTTCAAATCCTGACTGTGTTCCTGGCCAGAACATCAACATGGAGCAGTTTCTCAACCACTCTGGGTCCCACTTTACCCATCCTCAAAGTGGCCAGTCACAAAACATCTCACAGACTCCATTCTGAGGACTAAAATGAGAGAATGAAGGCAGATATGTAGCACAGTCTCTCATGCCCACCAGGCCTGGTGCACCGTCAATGGAGGCTACCCTCCTTTCACATCTACGACTGATACATAAGCCCTCTATCTGCCCACACCAAATCTGATTTGGAGTTGATCTTCCAGGCAGAGATCCCCAACTTGGAACCAGGCTCCGTGCTGCTCCTCCCCATCCATGCTCAAGTCTCCCAAGCCCAGTTGGGGTGAGTTTGCTCCAGTACGGCTCTTTCAGTTTCATTCAGATGGATGAGTCCACTATCAAAATTGGCCTCAGTTCTTTCCCATAAGTAGGGGTCTATCCCTGATCAATTTCCAATTTTTGTGGCAAAACATCAGAGGAACCCAAGACACCTCAAGATTTCCCCTCCTCCATCTCAATTATAGGCAAGCTCTTAGCCTGGCTTCTCCCACAGGGGCAGCTGGGAATCAGGTGCCTGGGGGTGAGCCTGGCTGTCCCTCCACTCACTCTGTGACCTCAGACTGTGTCCTGCTTTTCTAAGCTTCAGCTGTTGTAAAAGGCCAGTCTTCGTGCGCATGAGGGTAGCCTGTGCAAGGTTCAGCTTGTGCCCGCCAGCACAGAGCATGTGGTCAGTAAATGTTTACTCCATTGTTACTACTGCTATTACTGCTGCTATTGTTACCAGCCGAGGCATCTGCATGTATTTACCTAAGTACAGAGGTAGCTCTGTCTTTAAACAAAGAGGAGGCTAGAGTGTTGTAAGCATGCCCTGGGGTCACAGACAGGGAGTAAGTCACCCTAGCTGACCAGTGTCAAGAAGAGGTCCACAGAGGAGGGGTGTTCAGGGCCAGTGGGAAAGGGGGAGATGAGAAGAGCAGGGGCAGAGCGCTCCGACATGGAGTCAAGACTCCTGCAGAGCACCACACCAGATACCACATGACACTAGACACCTGTATCCAAGACAGGGGGTGGGAAAGCAAGTCTCTGTGAAAGGGAAAAGAGTTCCAGAAGGTCACCAGCTTGCTCTGAAATCACCTATGTGCATGGCCCTTAGCCAGATACCAGAGGATGAGACTCCTGAGTCAGGAGGTGGACCAGACTTAAGCACTAAGGGAAAATGGCTTCAGAGCTACTTAGTCTCCCAGCAGCAGCATGCTGGCATGTCCCTCCACCTCCCTCTCAGCCTGGGGTTCCTGAGTGAACCCCAGGTCAGCAGCACACCGCTGGGGCAGTCTGCAGCACCCACACCTCTGCTGGTGACACTGTCCTGAATCAGCTGCTGCCTGGAAGGCTCAACGGCCTGCAAGACCAGGAACACCCTGTTATTGTCTGCCTACCTTCTGACCATCCAGGGAAAGGCCAGGGCTTCTCCCTGGGGTTGGCTGCCATCTTGCTTGCACCTTGGCTCCACCTGAAGGGACTGCTCTGAGCGCTTGGCAGTGCCTGGGCTGTGGGAGGCAGGAGGTACTGATGAATCACAAAACAGAAGCATGGCTGGAGGGACGCAGAGGCTGCACGCCCTGACCCTGCCAGGATGGGCAAGAGTCCAGGAGCATGAGAAACCTGATGGGACGGCCCTCTGCCCTGATCCTCAGCAAGAAAACAGGGTACTGCTCACTGCCCCATTTTTGGTCCCCAACACCTTTTCTCCCTTGGGCATTTAGGTAGGGGGATGGGGTCTGACTATGGGGGAACCACCAAAGTGGGTGAAGTCAGTTACCTGAGACAGAGGGGAGCTTTGAGAGTTTTCAATGCAGCTCCACCCTGCCTTTCTGGAATGTGCAGACCAGGGTCTTGGACTGACAATACCAAGATGCAGAGAGAGGAAGGGGCCAGGGTGGGGCACAAGGTGCCAAAGCCTGCAGAGGCCAGCTTCCTCCTCTTCACTTCCCCATTCTCTCATTCCAGCAAGACAGGCTGCCCTTCCTACCCCCTAACTGATTGCTCATCCCTGGTAATGCCAATGATGTTGTGATGAGCATACACACACCCGTTCACATGAAGACTAGCTGCACAATCAATGCACACTCACACAAACCCATGAAGACATAGCTACGATATACAACCACACGTGGACACAATCCTTACACACACACACACACACACACACACACTCCATCACACACATGGACATGTGCCTTCTCATATTCCACTGGCATATGCTTCCATGATATGTTCATCCCTAAAGTCCTGAAAAATGACAACAGCTCAGGTTCTGTTTGAGGAAAGAACAGCTTTGACCTGTCATGAGCCTTAGTGATACAGAGCACAGTCCAAGTATCAACACTACTCCCACCATCAGCTACTGAGAACCCGTTTGCCAGAAATAATTTTAAGCACCCGTGGGCAGTAGCTGGAGAGGAGGAGAGGGTGGAACCAGCCTGGGGAAGGAAGAAACAATCACATCTACCTCCATGATGTCAGATCTAATTAGTCCAGCTCCGAGCTGGCGCTGGTCTTCTGTTGGGGGTATTCTTGGCACTGAGAGCACTAGGTTAGGATGTTGATGGGGAAAGGAGGCAAGAAAGCGAAGCCTGTGTGTTAGAGGCACAAGCATGTTGCAATCAGTGTGGTCACCATATGCAGTCAGTGAGGTGCTGGTGGGGAGCAGGGACCCCAAAAGACCAACTTGGGGAAACTCTGTGGATAAAGGTATAGTTGGGGTAAGGGCTGGTCAGGTGGCCTAAAGCTGGGGTGTCAGCTAGAGAAGCTTTCACCACCAGAAGGGAGGGGGTTCTGGGGAAGAGGGTGGCTGGGCAGGGTCATGACCTTCAGGAGAAGCACAGAGTGGCCATCAGGGCGAGGTTCACCAAGGAAGACAGGCTGTGTCCATGCTCCTCCTCTGATCTCCTGCCACCCAGGGATGAATCCACCCTGCCCAGAGGGCAAGGGGCCTGCTGGTGCAGCACACAGGGATAGCCCAGAGGAGGCAGAATGGGGTTGAAGGGATGGGAGGAGCCAGCACAGAGGGCAGGGGAAGGAGGAGAGAAAGGGTCTATGACTTGGGCCCAGAGGAGTTAATTATTTTGCACATTTCACTCTTGCTGGGCTTGCGCTGAAGCACCAGCATTCACAGAACTGAAGGGGCCTCCAAAGAGATGCGGGGCCGCCCTCCCTGCTGCAGCACACAGGAGCCCATCTGCAGACGCTCCCATTCACACCAGGGAAGTCGAAGCCCAGCAAGAGCCGTCCTCCCTGCTGTGCCCAGGGCTGGGCCTCATCCCAGGCTGAACGGGGCAGGTACAACCCCTACCCAAGCTCACACCCTCCTGGAGAAGTCAGACAATCAACACGTGAGCCACACAAAAAAGGAGACAAATCAGTGCCATCAAGGAGATCAAATGGCGACAGGAGGGACCATGGGCTGTGAGGCTGTTGCAGTACAGAGGCTGTTGCCGACAGAGCATGGGTCAATGGCCGCAGTATGGGATGAGCAGAAGGCAGGTGTGTGCAGGGCGACTTGGTGAGGCAGTGAGGAGATCAGGAGGCCCCGCTAGAAGCCTCTGGAGGGCTTATATCAGGGGACGGGTTGGTTGGGTTAACAAGGCTTCCCCTGCTGGTGGAGAAGAGACTGCAGGGACAAAAGAAGGGGGAGACCAGCAAGGAGGGGTGTTTTGGGGTGTCAGAGGAATCTCAGGGGTGATATCGGGTCGAAAGGGGCAGAAGTCACCAACTAGCAAGCCATAGAGGAAAAAAGCCTTTTATTTATTTATTTTTTAATTAAAAAAATTTTTTTGAGACTAGGTCTCGCTATTTTTGCCTGCAGGCTCACATTGCCCAAGGTACCACAGATTCAAATAATCCATCCCCAGCTTCAGCCTCCCAGGCAGCTGTGATTACTGACGCACGCTACCACACCCACCTATTTTTTGGGACTAGGTCCCACTATGCTGCCTGGGTGGGTCTCGAACCTGTGAACTCAAGCAATTCCCAGTCCCAGCTGCGCTCCATGGGCTGTGCTTAAAGGCACGTACCACCGTGCCTGGCAAAAAATGTTTTTTAAAATGCAGCTTCTGCCACCCAGCTTTCTTACCAGATCTGTCTCATCTGTGCCTAGCAGTTGCCACTCAAATGCAGTTTAACAACAGGGTTTATTAACAAGGGAATTCAACAGGGAAAACAAAAAGTCCTCAAAGCCACAAGTAGCAGTTATCTTACCCAAGTCACCATCTTCAGTCCCAAAGGTCCCATAGACACATGTCTAAGATGGTGCCCTTTGCCCCTCCAAAACTGAGGAAGGCACTGCTAAGTCCAGTCTTTTTCTAGAGTCTTCTCTTTGCTTCTCCAGTGTTCCGAGTTGCTCCACTTCTCCAAGGCTCTTCAAATTTCCTCCACAATTGCTGATGCACAAATCAGCTTTCCAAATCCCTGGCCATCTCCAGGTACCAGCTCACTACGCCACCTTGCTACGATGCCACACTCTCCACATTGGTTACTCTTCCACTGGCCACTCTTCCACCATGTGGCTCCTCACCACCTCCAACTCACTCTTCCAGGGGCTTCCCCTGGCCAGGCCACGTGGGTGTGTTCTCTCAGTCCACCATTATCTCTTTCCATTTCCCCCCTTTTTTCTTTTTAATCCTTGCTCCTTTCTTTCATCTGACTGTTGGCATTCTTGCTTCTTCTTGTGCATCTTCCTCTCAGCCCCCACCCACCAGGGTATTTTGGCGCCAATACAATTTTCAACTGTGTCACTTCCCTATATTTGTGGCAGTGAGTGAGGTTAAGAGAAGCAAACTGGCGGAGGGAGGGTCTGTCTGGGGGTAGGGCTTGCTGCCCTGCTGGTAGGCAGATGCCAACAGAACCAGAATGTGGTGGTGAGGGGAGTCCGGGGACTCTTGGGTTTTAGGCTTTTCTCCCTGATGCCTGGAGACAGTTTTGAGGAGGTCTGCACTTAGCAGTTGCCCTGTTTTACCTGTCGCCCAGGTGGAGAGGTCAATGTTGGTTTAACAAATTCAAGTTTGTTTTCTGGCTATCTTACCCTGAATTCCAGCAGACTCCCTGAGGCACTGATGCCACCAGAGCTGGTGGTCACCAGCCGGGTGGGTGCTCTGAGTGGAGAGGATCCCTCAGGTGGGAGTGACTCTGTGCCCAGGCCCACCTGCCCCTGGCAGAAGATTCAGGGTATGTGTTGTTAGTCAGGTTAGTTCTACTATGCAGGCCTCATACCCACCAACCCCACACCCAAGGAGCTGAGTTTTGTGCAGAGAACTTCCTAGTTGCAGAAGCCTTACACTTGGACAAGGTCAGAGTAAGCAGAAAGTCCATCAAGTATTTATTCTTCCCGGTGCATTTCTTCACGGTTGCCTTCAAGTGCTGGCTACTTCCAATTTGTGGCATTATTAAAGCAATTGCTAGAATTAATCCAAGGATACAACAGAATAATAATGATGAAAGGGGAGAGAGCTATACAAGGAAAACCTTGTGAAGGGAGGGTCTGCAAGTGGTCGTAGAACTTAGCTTAGGTTTCTCAAAAATAAAACAATGGCTTCATTCCTTGGCCTGTCTCTCCACGAGTGCTGATGGGTTCTCAGGAAGCCCCTCCACTCCTCAGCTCTGCCTCCTCAGTCCAGTGTGGAGGGCACATTGGTCAGCAGCTGGTGGGCTGCCAAGGCTTGTGAGGGCTGGCTGGTATCAGGTGAGCTGAGAAATAGCTGGTTTTTCTTCCAGACACTGTTTTGGTGCAGCTGGTTACTTCTTGGGGCTACTTCTGAACCTTGGTAGTAAGAGAGATCAGATTTTCAGTGACTGTTGCAACTTGCCCTTGAAGGTGATTTTTGTGTATATTAAAGGAGACAGAACCAAGATACAACTTCATTTTAGCCTGTTCAGGCCTACAATTTGCTGTGTCCATAGCCCCTTTCCGCTCGCCCTGTTTCTCTGGGTGGTCATATGGTCACAGCCTTGAGAAAAGCTTCAAGGCCCAGGTTATTATTGAAGCTGTGGGATTTGGCACATAGACAGAACCCATGGGTGGGGGGGTCCCATCAACACATGACAGAAATTGTCAATTTTCCTAAGGCATCTTCTCAGCCACACTCATATCTGGGCCAAAGGGAGGGGGTGGATTGAGAGAGCTGGGCTTGCAGTTTAATAAGAAGAGAACTGCATGCAGTTTAGAGGGCTTGGGATTAGATGCAAATGCACATTCCAGAAAAACCAAAAATAAGCAAAATAACAGTGACTTAAATAAGAGAGAAGTATATTTGGTGAAAGAGTCTAGAGGTCCCTGGAGCGAAGTCACTCTCCCACCTTGAGTGAGTCCTCCATCCTCAGGTTGCCCAATGCTCACTGTGCAGGGAAGTACACCAGCTGTAGGCAGGATTGCAGAGGAGTGAGAGCCCCAGGTCAGACACCCCCTTCAAACAACTTTCCCGGAAATCCCACACCCGATTTCCACGGTGGGGGCACACAGGGTAACGGCTTCCAAAGAAGCCTGCCCTCATCTCTGGAGCTGGAATATTTTTCTCACATGGCAAAAGAGACTTTGCAGATGGGATGAAGAATCTCAAGGATCATCCAGATGGGGTGAATGTGCTCACAAGAACCCTTGTAAGAGAGAGGCAGGGGTGTGAGAGAGAGAAGGATATATAAGGAGAGAGGCAGAGGGAGGAGAGAGAGGGAAAGTGAGCAAGCTGCTACCCTACAGTAGCAGAGGACAGAACTACTGGAGGTGGGAAGGGGCGAGGTGACAGTCTCTCCTCTTTTGCCTCCAGCAGGAATGGATGCTGCCAGTAACTTGAGTCCAGTCCTGAGAGACCCACTTCAGGTTTCTGGCCCATTCCCAGGACCCTCCAATCACACATCTGTATGCACACGTGTACTATATTACAATGCACAGCATTGTTTTTGGTCACTAAATGGGGGGCAGTTCATTGCAGCTGCAACAGAAACAACATGCATCGCCTCTCTGACCAGGACTTGGTTACCCGAGCACACCTGGCCACAAGCGGAGTGGGGAAATGCTCCTTTATTCTGGGCCTAAGTGTGCACAGACAAAAATAGGGTTTCATTACTAAGGTGAGGGGAAGAAGACTGGACATGGGTGTGGGTGCCAGCAGACTGCCCTGTGGGGCCACCACCCAAACTGAAGGCTCTGCTTATGGACCGGAGAGAAGCATCCACCAAATAAAATTGGTGACCCTGAGTTCACATTGAGGAAGCAGAGCCAGGAAGGTAGAAACAAAACCTTTAAAAGCACTGTGGCCACTGATTCAAAAAGTGATTCAAAATCAGTCTTCTGAAGGGGGTGGTTTCTGGATGCCTAGTGGAACTAAAACTGACTAATCTCATTGGCCGAGGCTGTGGTATGGTCTGGGACCAGCTGTCAAGCCTGCAATCTAAAACAGTGCTCTGAATCCAAGGGAAACAGCTCTCACAGTTATCACTGAGACCTGTCTCCAACATTTCTCTTGTCAAGTCAGGTCACGAGCAACCCTAGCTCAGAACCCACACTCTGTCTTTGTCTGAGCTGAATGCCAGGGTTGATGCAGACATTACAGAGCATCAGAAACTATCTGGTGTGTCACTGATGCGCCACAGGTTTCTCCTTTGAATGAGGGTGTAAATGAACAAGCAAATACACTCAGGAGTTCATGGATTTCCCTGCAGTTTCATCTAATGAGAGCCCCGCTATATTGTGGGGAGGATGAGAACTGCTAGGTGCCATGAGCACAAGATGTTCATGTGCTTGAGGAGTGCAGGCCCTCGGGGGAGGATGCACAAGGACACTGAGCTAGTTCTTCAGTACATGGTGGGTAATGGCATGTATTTGCAGGAAACTGGAAATTTGGTCTGGGGCACGTAGGTCAGACCTGGCTTCAGGATACTTTGCAGAAGTAGGTGCTTGACAGACTCTTCAAAAACAAATGGGACTGAACCAGAAAGGGGTACAGCAGTTCATGAGAGAACACTGCCACAGTCAGAGTCTCTAGGCACAATGTTGGCAGACACTGATGTAGTGCCTGCTGGGTGGATGCCAGGAACTGCTCCCCAGAATTTTAAACAACCAAGGAAAATGTTCTTTATGAACATTTTACAAATGAAGAAAGTGAGGTTGGGTGACTTGCCTGAGGTCGCGTGATCTCTCAAGCTGGGATTTGAATCTAGGCATTTTGGCTCCAGAGTCTTTTCATTTTGCAAAGGTTCCAGGTATGGGGTTGGAGTACGATTGAGGAGACAAGTCACACCCGAACTTGAAAGCTACAGATTTTGAGCTAGTGAGCGCTGTTTAAGATGTACTTAGATGCTCTCTCTCTCCCACAAGACTTTTACAGTTATGTTGTCTTGGCTTCATGGACTATCCTATCCAAACTAAGAAGTAGGGTGGCTGGTCCCCAATCTGTCAAGGTTTATATCCTTTCTGGTTTCAACTCTGGTCTCTTTCCAGCCAATTACTAGGGACAGAGCACCCAGGAAACAGGCAGTGATGGCCCAGTGCTCATTTGGAGTTTAGATCTGCAGCAACAGACTGCAGAGGGAGAAAGGGACACTGACTTAGCGGTGGGTGTGGCGTCCGGGACTTCCAGGCCAGCCCTGATGTTTATTGACTGCGTGTGCTATTGAGCAAGTCACGGACGTTCCCATCTCAGTTCTTTTCCGTGGAAGAAAAGAACCTGCCCCGCTTACCTCAGAATCATGTGAAGAATTCCATGTAGATTCCCTTAGAGGCTTACGGCAAGGACTTAGTTATATGGGTTAGATCATGTCATTTTATTATTTCAACAGTCATGACTTTTTAATGTTAGAAAAAATATTTTTGTTCAATATAAAAGGAAGAGAGTTAACTTTAATAAAAACCAGAAAGTAGAGGTAAAGTTAAAAGAAAATAAAAAAAGATACACTTTCCCCCCTTAGCGTCTCATTTTCCTCTTTATTTTTGATATTTAGTATTTTTCTATCGTATCTAGATTCCTGTAAAGATGTTTTCACTTTTTCTTATTTTCCAAAGATAAACAATAAGAGAGTTGCAACTTTTCATACTCCGTAGAATTTTTCTTAAGATACGTCTTTGCAAATGAAATTTTTGGAGTACTTCCAAGGCTCCAGAAGCTACACAACTGCCCTTTAGAACCTGTTGATCAGATTATCCTTCCTCCGGAAGGAGGAAGATGCTTCTGTATACTGGCATATCCTAAGTTTCAAGACAGAATCTCAGTACAATAAAATCTAACCGTATGTGTCTTTTTGGCAGAAACCATCTATCAGTGTAAAGAGGAAGTTAGTCAGGGCTGAGCAGAGGTCCTTGCTATATGCCAACATGTCTTCCCTCCAATTTTTCAATTGCTCTTGGGTGCAATACACATATTTACCACACGGGGGAACTGTTGCCCTAGAAAGCTGCCACGATTTTTGCAGCCAATGCCTCCAATTAGGTAAAAAATACCATGATCCTGGCTTGTGATACTGATTTCTTATTTCTTTTAAGTTAATAATATTGGTATTCTGAATAACTGCTTAATATCTTAGTCCTCGAAGTAGAGATCTGAAGTCTGTTTGATGTCATTTACAGTGTTTTCCGGAGGCAAGTAATGAAAGTCCAGGGAAACCTTTGGTAGCAGCTGAAGTTACTTAGGAAGGTTTTTTTCATTAGTTTAAAACTGTTCCTGGACCTTTAGGTTAGATGGATTAAATTAACATGTTAATTTTGGCCATCTCAAAGATAAAAGGGGGAAAATGAATGGCATAAAAAACAAGTTTTAGATTTACTGAGGCTGGGGAGGGTGAGAGGGAAGCCAAATCAGCAGAAGCCAGAAGGACCCATATGACACAAGGCCTCGTGAATTATGCAGCAGCAATAGTCTGTTATTAAACTAGAGTCATTGGACTGGCAGTTCAGGCTTTAGGAAACTGTGGTGGGAGGCCTCGCTTCCTCAAAGTGTCTGCAACAAACCTCGACTGCCCTCAGTTTCCCTGGCAGACAGCAGGTGCTTACTCTTGCCTGCAGACAGGGGTAGTGTTTGGCTAATACTAATTCCAAATACGTGACTTCAAAGCTAGGTGGTGTACTCAGAGGTCTGCCTTTCTAGAGAATATATGATGGAAGAGTAAGGTTTTTCAGGTGTTGCGAGACCCTGGCACCCATTTTCCATTGTGCTAGTGGGCACTACAAAGAAAATCTACGTATACAAACCCCAGGTATGAGACTCAGTTCTGCCACTAATTGTGTCCTGCAAGTCACTCAGCCTGTCTGGGCTTCATCATCTGTCACTTGAGGCATCTGGTTAAGCTGCCTTCAGAGTCTGTTCTGATTCTCACCAACCCTTTCCTCCCCCTAACTGGCCCTCGGTGACGGCCTTCCTGGCTGTCCTACAGGCCCCCCCACAGGGCAGACTCTTTATTGATCTGTGCAGATGGATAATGAAAGTCCTGGAGCCCTGGGTGGATTTTATAGCTTTAATGCTCTCAGGGAACCAGGTACACAGGCACACCAGGCAGGGAGGCTGGGCCAACTGTATGGCAAGTAGGCAAGGCCGGGCAGGGGATAACAGCCTCCCAGCCTCACACCCATCTTCATGCTTGTTTTCTGGCACTTTTTCTCTCTGCTGTTCTCCCCCAAGGTGACATTGTCTTTTCCCCCCTCTTTCCTAGGCCCAAGGGAGCCCACTCACACACGGCACACACCCACTGGACCAGTAACGGGAGGGCGCAACACCACAGGTGCTGGCCATAGAGGCTAATGGCAGAAGGGCATGGAAAACCCTGATACTTCACTTACCCTACACTGGTCTTCCGGTTCATTTGTTTGTCTCCATGAGACAGGCCCCCAGGTGACCAAATTGAATCGTTTCAGGCACCCTGGGCAAACCCTCTATCTCCTACCTACCCACTTTTGTTCAAGTCCCATTGCCTGGAAGGTTCTTCCCTGACCCTCACTCCATCTCCAAATTTTAATCCCATTCTCAGGGCCAGTGCAAAGGCCCCTCCTCTGAGACCCTCCCTGGACCACATGCTGTACCTCCCTGATCTACATAGCACGCAGTTCCTTGTCTGCAGCTCTCTCTCAGCATCTACCACATCCTCTCTTGCGTGGTCATGATTTTGGGAGACTTTACACTTTTTCAAGGTCATGGTTTACTTCTGATCCATCCATCCCAAGGGCCTAGCCCAGCAGCCAGCACTTAGCAGGGATGCAGGAGACAGCTGACTCATGAACTGTCACATGTTTGTGTGAAGGCTCTGAGTTGACTCCAGCTGACTCAGCCAGCAGGACTGGGGTCCTCACATTCTCTCCTGCCTTGGCATTGACAGGCTGCAGGGCCCTTAGCACCTGGACTTTGGACCCAGAGTGCCTGAGGTCATTGCTGACGCTGCCACTTACAAGCTGTGTGACCTGGGGCAAGTGGCAGAACTTCTCTGTGCTTTGTAGCCTCACCTATATGCTGAAGACAATGACAAGAGCCACTTTCCATGGAAACTGCCTGATGCGAAGTAATCTCTCAATACTAGCATCAGATGGTACTTACGTTATGAGTGATAACAGAAACACCTCGGAATGTCTTGCCAAATTAGCAAGATAATTTTATGGTAAGAAAGAAAAACCCATCTTACGGTCACTCACAGCTCCAGTTAGCTTTACCAGCATCCTCTGCAGAGGGCTGGGGAAAGCAAGGCCAGACTGCCCATTCTCTGGGTGGGCTTCAGCTTTGGGTCTTTAGTGTGAACCCGCGCTTGGCAGAAGTCCTGAGTGCATGGAAAACGGATTAGCTCACTATCATTGCAGCCTGCGGCCGGCCATTTGCTAAGTGGCACAATCTGATAATGCTGCGTCCTCCTGCACACTCCGAGGCAGCCCAGGCGCCAGCCTGGCTTCTTATCGCTGGTGTTATGGCTGTAATTCACCTGACTGCTTAGTGACATGCATCCTCTCAGCCAATCTGCATGCTTATCTGCTGGGATTCAAGGACAGAAGAAGGCAGGGACAGGAATGAAGAGAGGTGAGAGAGAATACAATGGCAGAGTAAATGTGGCTTTGGTCACCTTGCTGGAAGGGGAGACCTGGGACATTCTCTGGGGCTGGGGGCTCAGTTGTGGGTGTGCCACCCTTTCCCAGGGCTGCCTGGTGCTTCTCCTGGCTATTAGCACTTCAGGGAGAAGTCCATTCTCCATTTTTCTAGCTTTCTGGTCCCTCTCCATTCTGTTTCTTGGCCAAGATGCCTATTTTGGATTTTTTTTTTTGAGACTAGGTCTCACTATTTTTGCCCGTGGAACCGCAGGCTCACATTGCCTGGGGTACCACAGACTCAAGCAACCCCCAGCCTCAGCTTCCCAGGTAGCTGGGATTACAGGCGCGCACCACCACGCCCAGTTATATTTTTTTGGGACTAGGTCTTGCTATGTTGCCCCAAATAGGACTTGAACCATGATCCCTAGCCCCAACCGCTTCATAGGCTGAAGCTTACAGATACGAGCCACTGTGCCCAGCTCTGAAGATGCCTATTTTGAAGTGAGACACAGACAACATGGTTGAGTCTACCACTAGTGAAATGGGGCTGTGCTTCCTGTCTGGGTGTCCAGGCTGGGGGTTGGGGGTGGAAGAAAAGAGGGAGAATGGTGGAAATGGGGAGATGCTGTGAAAAAGTACCTGATGCAAAGCAAATTCTTACTAGTGCTGCCAATGATAATAGAAACAAGTCAGGACTTCTCCCCCATTAGCAGTAACTTTTTTTCAAGGACAACAAATTCCCTTCAGTCCTAAGCCCATTTGGTTATCTATCTAGTGCATTTTGCTGGCTTCCACTGTAGGAGTCCAAACAGGCCATGGAGAGAAGAGTCATGCCCTTTGGCCTTTTCTAGATCGCCAGGCAAACCAGTCCGGGCCATGCAGAGCCAGAAGTTCGGTCTTGGGTGTGCTGGTTAAAAACCTGACAGATCTGGGTGTCATAGTCTGTGGTGCAGTTGTTACGGATGAGGCAGTTGTTACGGATGAGGCACCTGAGGCCCAGAGAGGTAAAAAGTGGTACAACTAGTCCTCCACAGCCGATGGGTAAGGATGCCCCCACCCCCCGCCCCCCAACACGTTTAAGCCCTGGACAATGCCACAAGGTAATGTTTTATGTTTGTTTTGTGGGTGAAGAAACCAAGATACAGATTTGCTAAGTAAATCACCCAAGACCACCTGGCCACCGAGTGGCAGTGCTGGGACCTGAACCCAGAACCAGCCCCAGTACCAATGCCTTCCCAGTGAGCCTGTCTCTCCAGAGGGGATAGGACGGGTGGCTGCCCTGTCCCAACTGAGCACCAGAGGACCTAGAAGCCTCCCAAGTCACCAAGATAAGCTTCCTGCTGTTTGGGGCAAGCCAAGCAACCCGGACCCCTGATGCCAAAGGGCCTTTCCAGGATCAGTCGCTATGGATGCTGGCCCCATGAAGGAGTGAGTGAGATGAGCAGATGGAGGAAAGCAAGGCTCTCAGGCTTAGCAGCCACAGTCTCTGCAGGAACTGGGGCTGTCTGAAGGTGATGTAATCAAGATCTCAATAAGTCTTCCCACTTCTAAGAACAACCATCACAGAGATAGTTGACATTCTCTTTGGTTATCTCTTCTATCCTATTCCCCATTATACATTCCCAGAAATAATCAGTACACTGGATTTGATGTTTGCCATTCCAATGGTTTTTGAAACTTTTAAATCACACATCAGTAAATAATAATTTTGCATGGTTATAATTTCATAATTATGGCATCGTAATATGTATACCTATCTAGGTAACTTGCTTTCTTCCCACAAAAAAAAATTTAAAAATTATTTTAAAAAATCTCCAAAAAAGTCTCCTAAAATAAATAAATAAACAAACAAACAAATAAATATTTCTAAAGTCTTCCCACTTCTTTCAGGGCCGGGAGCTTCTCACATAGTTCAGTCGGTGGAGGTTGTGCAGGGGGTGAAGCTTGGGGCATTCCTGAAGGCAGAATAGGCCATCTCTTCCCCATGGGGTGTTGTAGTCAGGGCCCAATGCAGATGGATAGTGGGAAGATTAAATGTCTTTGTCATCCCCTATCTGCACTACTCCTAGACCCTTTTTGTGGCCAATGAATGGAGCAACTAGGAAATAGTTGAGGACAGAGGCGGGATTTGAACCCAGGCCTCTGCCATCAAAGCCCATGCTCTTAGCCAGCTTCCTTAGTGAGCTCAGAGCAGGGTCTGCCTGTCCTGAGTCTGAGTCTGGAGGGCCACTCCTGATGTAGATGGCAGCCACTGGACATGGTGAGAGGGGAAGCAGAACTCAAGGCCAGTGTCATTCTACTCCCTTTGGGTCTCCAGAAGCCCTAAGTCTCTAAAAAGAGGGGAGAGGGGGCCTACTTTTCTAGTTTAAGGTAACTTAACGAACCTAAAGCACTTTGAGGAATTCAAGTTAGGCGAATCAACTTTGCTTCTAAATTGGATACTTTGAGTTTTAGGTATAGACATGGTGCTGGAACATTTGTAAAACTTTTGCTCACAGCTGAGAACAGGGATGAGAAGACAAGGAGCTGCCTTGGTGAGTGTGGCCAGAGTTCGGGGTCTGTGAGGGACAGGAATATACAAACCTTGGGTCTCAAAACCCAGCTTGTTCTGGGGGTGCTTCAGGATTGATGCACAAAACTATTATTTCATTGCTACAAACACAGCACTAGGAATTAACTTTCTGTGCGCCTAACCTCTATACAAGGGTGCAACCAGACAAAGCTACACATAAGTACAGATTTAGATGAGCACAATTCAGTTAATTCTAGGGACAATAGCCACTCTGTTGACCTAAAATTCCTGCTGCTGTGCTCCTCAGGCAGGGCCGTCTGCAGCTGTCAGTCCTATAGGTCAGACATAACTGACAAGAAGATGGCTTCGTGTCTTCGTGTGCTTCATTCACTTCAGCTGATGCAAATTCTTGGACTCTGAACAAGACCAGCCCCTCACAGGAGTCTCTTATCATTATTTCTGTTATTATCATTATTATTATTACTTTTTAAATAACGGACCAGCTTTCATTGTGCTAAATCAAGTGTAAACTGATGTACAACACTCAAAGCTTATTCAAAACTGTGTTTCAGCAAAAGAAGAGCCATTTTGTGTTTTTCATGAAGTTGGCATGGGGCCAGAGGCAACCGAAGATGCCATCCGTGAGCAGGGGAAGCCAGGTGGGGTGCCACAGGGCAGGGCCCCAATCCCCCATTTGTATCCTTCCCAGTGACAAGGACTCTTTGTCAGCCTGCTGAGTCCCTTGAGCAGAGTGTATCAGTGGCTTAACATGCCCTTTGCTGGACACTCTAGGTGGCACGTGAGTCTGGATGTGTCCTTGGGCTGCGAGCTGTCTGGGCCCAAACCAAGTTGTCTTTGCCCCTGGGGGTGGGTTTTGGTGCAGCACAGAGCACAGCTGAGGGGGACGGTCAGCCCTGAGATTGCCGGGTGTGCCTTTGGTGCTGGGCGTTGGATGCTGTTGTAGCTGATGTGTGGCTTTTCAGCAGGACCCAGAACATAGGCCTCACAGCAATGTTCGTCACAAGAAGTTCCTGTACATGCAGCTACCATAAAGTCAAAAAGGTGCTGACCAAAATGAGCTGTAGTACCAGTGGTCTCACTTATCCATGGAATATAGAGACCAAACAAAAGGTCAGGAAAAAGACAAAAGGGCAAGCTGATCACAGATTTGAGGGATGGGGTGGAAGGGGTCGGGGTGGGGGGGGGTTCAAGGGGTCAAAACAGGATAGGGAAGAGCAAAGGGACTGTGATGACAGGGGCTATGGTGGTGGGAGAACTATGGGGACTCTGCCTGAGGGGAGAAACCAGTGGCTGCACAAGAATGAACAATGTAAGAAAAAAATAAAAAAGATTCTCATAAACATTGAAGACAAGTAGAAAAAATAGGAACACAGGACTGGGTGCTGTGGAGCATGCCTTTAATCCCAGCCTCGGGAGGCTGAGGCTAGGAATCGCTTGAGCCCGCGGGTTCGAGACTACCCCGGGCAACATAGCAAGACCTGGTCTCAAAGAATAGTGGGGCACGGTGTCGCATGCCTGTAATCCTAGCTACCTGGGAGGCTGAGGCTGGGGATTGCTGAGTCCATAGGATCAGGACTACCCTGGGCAACACAGCCAGACCTAGTCTCATGGAAAAAAAAAAGGGAACACAAAGTTACAAAATCTAGTCAGATTTGCAAATCCTCCAGTCATGCGAGAACCAGCAGGGTTCTACAGAGGCTAGCATAAGGAGCTGATCTTCAGCCAGCCTTCAGGCTGGAGCCAAGGAGCTCTTCAGTGATTTCTTTAATGAGCAAGTGCTATTAGATTCATGATTTTTATTATGTTTATTATAACTTGATCTATATATAACTTTGTGGGGAGTGCATCTTTCGCATAAAGCAGGAGCCAGTTACTCCAGTTCTCCCGCCTGACTCAGCAAGCCAAGTACACCTTGTAGCTGAACAGTTGGCTGAACTGTCCACCTCTCTGTCCAATGAGGTTGCTCAGATGCCACAGCACAGACAGAATGACGATGGTGGTGGCCTGACTGTGAGGACCCAGGAGGGCCCCTCCACTGTAGTGATGGGCTGTTTTCTTGCAGCTTCTGTCATCCGGGGAATTTTAATATCACGTTGGAAAGGTCATGGCATCCACATTTCACACAAGGGCGGAGTCTGAACAGAAGTAATGTCTCTTGACACAGGGGGCTTTACAGAGGAACTATTTCAGCTGGCTGGCTGGAATAGCACTGATCTTGCAGGAGTGGAAGTGACAGCTAATGAAGGCAGAGCATGTTAGAGGGACAGGGAAAGTAACACCCGTGCACCATGCAGGGAAGCATTAAAAATGTATACTCCTTGCTGCAAGATGCTTCTCTGCATGAGGGCATCCACAGGGACTCAGAGGACCACACACACAAAGTTGGACCCGACTGTGCTCACCAGGGGACAGTGCTGCATGGACACGAAGGAGCAGAGCCAGACTGTTCCAGAACAATCCATGCTCTGCCATATCGGCTTAAAGGTGGCCTGTTAAGGGAGTGAGACCTTAGGCTTGATTATAACCTGCAGTACAATGCGGCAGGATTTAATACCAATCAACTGAATTAATTAAGAACAGTATCTAATAATGTGAAGGTTTTTCTAAGAAGAAATCTATGCACAATATTTATCATCAAATGTGACTTTAATCTTTTTCATAAAATCTGAATTAATGTTATCTGTAAATCTCTGATTCATGGACCAACTGGACATCAACACTGGATGCCAGTGGGTAAAACCACAGCTACCTCCTGCCTGCTACCTTCCTTTTCCAGTACAGCATTGGGGAGGCTGATTTCCACGCGTCTATTGCCTCTAACCTGCAGGTGACTGCTTTGTGACTCTTGGTCCTGAAATACTCACAGGCGCATACCTATGTAGTTGCACAACAAGGAACATTGCTAAACACAAAACGCCAAATTGAAAGCTGTTACAATACAAGGAATTTTTCTGTCTTTGGGATAAATCTAGTGGCAGAAATGAGCACACCCTTGTCTCCGCACCTGTGGTCATGAATGATTGACAGCCCCGGTGCAGTTCTAGCCCTGTCACCGATACCTGTGCAGCGGCCTCTGCCTTGGCACGCACTGCCACAGACACTCATGGGGCCCAACGGGGTGCATGGCTAACATTTGTCTGGGGTCTTCCCATGAGGGCCACTGCTTCTCTGGTGTCCCTAGCCAGCTACTCACACCAGGTTCCAACTAACTCCATCTCTTGGTACGTCCCTTACATCTATTCATGCCTCTTAAAACTCTTATCAAAATATCCTCACATATCACGAGCCATCCGTTTCTGCTAAAGCCTTCACGGCAGTCCTGTCACTCCAAATCTGTCTTCTGTTGTCATTGTGGCTGACCTCAGGGTGCTTCACGAGCTCCAGTCTTCCCTAGAATTAGCCTGTCTGAAGATTACTTTTCCCACTTTGATTACTTCATATTTATTTCTCATCTGTCTTGCTTTCTCCCCTGCATCCTTTTGATATTTGGAACTCAGGAAGTGTCCTAGGTAGCTTTTGGATTTCTTCAGGCACACAGTCTTTTCTTTGTCATTGGAAACAAGGGTGGGGGAGGTAACCTTCACACTCAGTGTCCTCTCACCTGGGCAACACCTCACACCTCCACAGTCACTGAATATGACTGAATTCTGTTCTTCAGTCCTAGTAATAATGTCATTGTGATACCCTCACCCGTGATGAATCTTATGAACCCAGTAAGTGAGCAAAGGTTTTCCCATCTGCTTTGAAGCTCTCTAGGAGAACAGGTCAGGACCAGGAAAGTTTAAATGGGATAGAGGGAAAGTCATTCTTTAGAACCTAACATGAAGAAGCAGACAAGGACATTCGAACAAACACGTCTCTTTGTTCCTACTCCAGAAAACATTATAGTTTGATTGTATATTAGGGATTTGTGCTTGTCACGATTTTATAGTCAAGAGTTAGATTTTGGGGAAAGAGAAGACAGCAAAGACTGAGTATAGCCTCTCTCTCACTTCACAATCCATAATAAAGTGAAGAGTGACATAATAATGAACATAGACAGTCAACATAACAAAGCAATCACAATTTTGATCGGCAGCAACCAAAGAGGAAAAATACCATGACTTAATGCCACATACTCCCTCAACTGGCAGTCTAGGACACTACTGAAGGTGGAACAGAAAGGCTCAGGTTGTAGCGGGGATCCCTACCCTAGTCCTTGGGTTAGCATGAGGGGAAGCACTTTCTGTGAATCTGGAGAAAAGTTTCCCTTGATTTAAAGGAGCAGACACAGAGAGGGATGTGGGGAGCAAAGAAAGTAAGAAGTGAAGGATGGGGCTGACTTTCAGTGATAGATGTAAATGACTCTGTACAGAGTCATCCCATTTTCATAAACATGTGTTACCTCTCTGTGTAGCTGGCCAGACCACATTCAAATACAGAGCAAGCCTGAGTGATAAGAAGACTATGCTTAGTGAGTAGAATTAACACGTTATCAAAATTGTGACTTTTTCTCTCTATTAAAATACAAGAACCAAGATGGGTAAGGATATTGCCGTTCGGTCTATGTTTTATAACTATAAGCCCAGCACCTTCAAAGTGTTTTGTATAAATCAGACCCTCAATCAAGAGCTGAAATGAATTTAAATTTGGGAGGAAGGGAATAGGAAATGAGAAGTGTTAACATTCTTCTTTGCTTGCAGAGAGTCAGTGGATACTAGACAAAACAACTACCCAGGTCTGCTCAACCCTATTAATTCTGATGGTGAGATTTGGAAGACCGACTAGTTTCTTTGTATGTTTCTGCAACTCTTGAAGTCTTGAGAAAAAGAGCATCTGATTTTTATAGCAGTGGTGTGCAAATTTCTTTAAAAAATGAATGAAAGAGATAACACGAATGCATATTGCTCTATCACGTTACTGCCACAGATAAAAAATGTTCAATAACTTGATTTAGTTTCTTTTAACAGTATAGGTTGAATGTGGCTTTGTTCATTTACAAAAGCTTCCATCATTCAGTTCACTATCTCTCTCTACTGTCTTTCTTTTGTGGATGGTTGCAGAGGCTGCTGGCTCTAGCCTAACTTAGGCTACGCATGTACCTGAACACTGCTAAGACGTCTCCACTTTTAGGAGACCTAATTGTTGGCTATTGAGAGTCTCCAGTAATTTATTAGATCACTTAAAAACAAATTTCATGAAACAATCTATTCCTAAATTCATCTCTTTTCCTTTCTATTCCTGACACTAGGTTCAAGGTGAGCCAGTGGGATAAGACAGGTAGGAAGGGGCTGCAGGATCACCTATGTTTACCTTGGTGCTTTAAGAGTTTGAGTAAAGAACGGATATCAGCCTGACTTCTATAAGCAATGTCTATTTTCAAAATCACTGCATTCTAGGGAGTCAGTGGAGAACAATTTTAATACATGTTGCCTATTATTTTCAGCTGGAAATTGGCAGGATGCATAATGGAAAGCAGTCAGTTTACAAGTCAGGAGAGGGGTTCATTTTGATGCACTGTCGGGCAATACATGGTAGGATTTCTCTACCATTTAGCTTCTTAATCCTGGGTGACTCCACCTGGTTGTGCTCCACAACCACCTGGGAGGCCTTGCCAGCATGCAGAGTCCTGCCCCCAGGATCTCTGGAAGCTCGGACTGTGGGCCAGGCTGTACAAGTGCTTCAAATGGAGTTGGGATTAAAGATGACAGAACCACCTGATCACCAAAATGCCCTATTTTTCAAATCCATTTTACACCACAGAATATCCTGATAGAGATTTGGTTGTGGCTTCTCAACACCTAGAAAAGTGGTGGCCGATCCATTTCAGAACCCCAGTTGTGACTTGAAGAACCTTATGCAGGAGAAGACAGGAAGACACTTTAGCTAATCAGACAAACCAAAGCTGAAATTAACCAGACTCTGACCATGAAGAGTTCAAACCTATCGAGACACCTGCCACCTCTTTGTATGGTTTGCCCATGAAGAACAGCCTTCTCTTGCGGCAATCATGACAAGGAAGGTTTGCATCGCTGCCAAATGGTCCTGTAATGTGATCAGTTACTGCTTTCCCACCTTTGTTACTGGCAGCTCTTTAGGGAATTCCAAATGCCTCCCCAGTTAAACTGGTCTGTGGAGAGGAGCTCTGTCTCCTAAAAGCATACTCTTGACCCAGTAGATGAGGGTGACCACTCTTCTGACCCTACAGTCAGGCAGCCTGGGTGGCTCTGGCAAGCAGCAGCACCTTGGTTAGGTTCAAGTACCCTCCCCAGGCTCCTTCTCCTCAGCCTCACTGTCTGGGGTGGACCATGAGATGCCATCCAGCATGTGAAGCAGCATTTTCTCTGTTGCTCACATGTATCCCTTACCTCCTAAGTGGTAGGCTCACCTCACTGGGGGCCAATAGCCAGGCTCCCCCCAGAAGTGTCTCCTGGGCCAAGTGGGTGTTAATCCTCAAGATGTTGGGAGCCAGTGCATCTGGTAGGAGAATGACATCATCCTGGAAGCAGTGAGAACCGGCATGGGTTTCCATCAGTTTTCATGGGTCCTGGCTCTCCTATCCTTACTCTCCTATTTCTGTCTCCCCTGCTGCCTACAGGTCTTGCAGATGCCAGGCTCCAACATCAGACAATCAAATGTGAGGACAGCAGCCTTATAGAGATGGCCTAGCTAGCATCTGGCGGGTACAACAACAAATTTGTGTAAGGTCCATATTTGCATCTATATTTTTGAAATGTAAGTATATACATATGTCATACATGTATGCACATATAATGTGTATATATACTTATAATTCATATAACATGCATTTGTATATATGCTTTTAATGTACATATGTATGTGTTATTATACATACTTATACATACATGCATACAAATACATGCATAATAAGCGCATGTACACACATATACACACTAGTGGTTATATATCTCCAAATGAACCCTTGTGATCTTTTTAAAATGCTCATCTGACCAAACCATCTTCACATAAAATATTCCATCATTTCCCACTGCTCAAAAGACTAAAGCACCCCTCTACCTCTCTAGCCTCCTGTTATATATGTCCCTCTGCCTTCTCTCTGCTCTAGCCAAGAGGACTCTCCTTCTGTCCCAAGCGCTTTTGCACACACCATCCTCTCTGCCTGGCTCCAATTTAGGGCCATCACTATCTGGTTAACTGTCACTTGTCTTCCCTGTCCTGGCCGATGTTGTCCAGTGCTCCCATGGTGACCTTATTTCACTGCCTACCTCTCCCTGAAGCATCATCACACATGTAGTTAATTTGTGGGATCCTAAACTCAGAAGGCAGGGAGAGTCAGTTTTGCTTTCCATCATGTGTTCCCTACACATAGAGCCTGGCTTAGTACACCCTTCACTTTTCTTCCCAGTGCAATAAGTACCCATGGAAAACAGGAGCAAATAAAAGATCTCAACAGAGGACAAAGATGGAGGAGTTGCTGCAACTAGGGGAACAGGTGGCAAAGTCGAACGTGGAGCCCAGTCAAACCAGGGGGTCAGAGCAGTCAGTCACTGTGGGGGAGCCCATCCTTACCACACAGTCAGGGTCTTTCTCCTACAAGAGATCAGGAATGACGAATTCATGTAAGATGGACGCTTGTTACGAACTAGCCAGACTTCCCTATCCCAGGGCTAATTTTTGCTAAAGATTTTTCAAAGTCATGACAGTTGATATTCTTAACCATCAAAGCCATTACATTTCAGTGTTCAACAATTTTTGTTTCTTGAATTTTAAAGTCTTTAAAGTAAAAGTAGAATTTGGAAATGCATCATTCCCTTCAGAATAAATTAGTGCATGTCTGTGGAAGAAGAGAATTAACACAGTCATGAATTATGGTTAAGTTTTCACCTTGCTTTCCAACAGAAATTTATGTAAGAAAAGATTTCTGCCCTGATTTTAGTTGATTTATCCATCTGCTTATATTTGCCAAGGCATGTTTGAGCCTTACAAGCTT
The DNA here is from genome assembly GCA_004024945.1 of Uropsilus gracilis. Classification (NCBI taxonomy): domain Eukaryota; kingdom Metazoa; phylum Chordata; class Mammalia; order Eulipotyphla; family Talpidae; genus Uropsilus; species Uropsilus gracilis. The sequence goes on along the minus strand of PVHY01001027.1, from coordinate 14,917 downwards.
TGCTTCCACCCTAGCCTAGGTTGTGTCCTAAGCTCAGGACATGCCTTAGAGCATGAAGTCTGTTTGGAAGGTTCTTGAAGATCAGTGCTTAGCTGTGGCCTGAACAGGAAGTAGCCAGCAGCCTCTGAGGGTATGAGCTTTGTATTCAGGCCTAGAATGGGAGCCAGGAAGCCTGAGTTTAGCTCTTGATTCCATCACTAATTAGCCACGAGAGCTGGGGCCTTAGCGAATTCCTTCAGTCCTGAGTCTCCTTTCCTTGCCGTGAAACAAGTCAGTGGGATCACAAAGGAACATGAAACTGATGTACTGAGATTCTAAGGCTTACCTTTCTGGCAGCAACCATGGGAAATGACTTTCATTAGATAAACACAATGACTTTGGGTAGGTTGGTCCGACAGCTATATTTATAAAATTGCTACTTATCTCTACCTTTTCTGAAATATTTCTTCCCCTCACAATATTTTGCCTCTGAACATTTCCCATATAAACATTTTAAGTCTGAGTAGAACATCTTTGTGTGTGTGAAAGTATCCCATAACTCTGGCTTTATAGGACATTTGGGATGTATGATCACAACTTAGCCCCAGTATCTGAGCATTCCCATCCTTTTTCCTATTCAACCTTCTTCTCACGTCCAGACTTAGGGCTTTCCAGGCTCCCCCATAGCTGATGCAAAAGGTTTCATGTTCCACTGAGAAGTATGGCTCTCTACACTCTGCTTTATTTGGCATTCATCTATTTTAAGGACCGATTTATATTTTTAAGTAATTTTTGCAGTTTTCCTACACTTTGCTGTTCCCACCATCTGTTGTTGAGCCTTCAGCTACACAAGTCTGTTTATTCAGCACGTGCACTCCTTGGACCCTAACTTTGAATTCCAGTTGGACTTTTATTGTTAATTTGAGAATGTGCAACTGAATCAGAAGAATTATGAAAATTTATTCAATAGACTCATTTAATTAATGTGACTCCAAGGTTTTCATTCATATCAGATAGAGTTCAATTTACTAATTGACACAAAACATTCAAACTTGAATATGAACTAGCTGAACAGTTTTATTGTGGAATATTTTTTGCTGATTCTTGAAAAATCATTTAGTTCTAAGTGACAACAACAACAAAAAGCTATATTTCTTGCTGGGTCATGTGATACCATGAGGTATACACTGAACTTTACTTGCACTGTGAGTCATGACACAGGCACACCTTGGAGCTATTGCAGGTTTGGCTCCAGGTCACCGCCATAAAGTGAATATTACAATAAAGCAAATCAGGAATTTCTAAGACACTGGGTATCCAGTGCCTTAGAAAAGCTATATTTACTCTATCTTATCATCTAGTGTGTGTGCAACAATACTGGGTCTAAATAAACAATTACATAACTTAATTCAAACTAATTTATTGCTCTAATAGGCTGTCATTTGAGCCTTCAGTGAACATCATGATGTTTTTGCTAGTCTTTCAATTACTGAAAAATGAAGTATCAGTGAAGTGTAATGAAGTGAATTACAATAAAATAAGGTATGCTTGTGATTCCAATGTTCCTTGGGTTGTGTGTCAGGAGACACTAGGATCTGGTGATGGGACATGGGTGATATAGTCTTGTTCTGGGACAGTGTGGGAAGGACATGCATAAAGTTTTTTAGTGTTGGGGAAATTTTTGATAAGTTAATTCAAATGATTTCCCTCTACCCATCCCATCACCACACTCCCATCACCCAATACGTGCCCTGCCCTGCTCCCCGGGGGTTGCAAGGGAGAAATGACACAGTGGATCAGAGGCAGCCTGTATTTGAGTCTTGAAAGTTCTGTTCAAAGTTGTTCTCCTATCAAAGGGCAGCAGGAAAGGAAGCTGAGGGATCAGTGCTCCTAATCCTGAAGGACTAGGGTACCAAGATATGAAGCTAATAGGGAAAATATTCAGGACGATTTATAACCCTCCACTTCCTGAGGGAAATACAGGAAGTTTGCCAGGTGCCACATTCCATTGCACAGTGGCCCCAAATCTGCATTCCTAGCCCAGTGTAGGAACAGAAACAATAGGTTCAAGACCCCAAGCAGAAAGCTGGGTGTGGTGGCATGCACCTTTAATCCCAGACTTGGGAGGCTGAGGCTAGGGATCATTTGAGTCCACGGGTTCGGGACTACCCCAGGCAACATAACGAGACCTAGTCTTAAAAAAAAAAAAAAAAGACCCCCAGTAGAGTTCTCACAGCTAAGAGGGGTAAGTCCAAAAAAAAAAAAAAAAAAGGAAAAATGAAGTTCATAAAATGACAAGAATAGTACTGCTACTAATACTAAATAACAGGAAACATTTACAGAACATAGCTCTTGCTAGGAGACAAATACTATTTGGAAGATTATGACTCATTAATACATTTAATTCAGCAATTCTAGGAAGTAGATGTTATGATTACAACTCTTACTGATGAGGAAACCAAGGCACAGGGAAGTTGTGGAAAATGGAGTCAGGACTCAAACCAGGGAGTCAAGCTCCAGAGTCAAAACTGGAGAGGCCTTCAGATTAGAACACAGAGAACATGGCTGTGACTTCTGGGGAGGGTAGGCTGTGCAGGAATGAGACTGAGGCATCTCGTCTTGGAGAAATGAAGAGCTGCCCACCTCACCTGCCTGAGATCATACGCATCCCTCCCCCCACCCCCAACTTAGATGCAACTCAGAAAGCAGCACTTGTGTGGAAACAAAGCCCAGTTATAGAAGAATGAAGTAATAATTCTTGCATAGCTGTGTGAGGGTTGGACTGGTTATGACATCAACATGGAGGACAGAGATGCAAATGATTTATCAAAGGAAACAGAAAGGGGGTGGTTGATGATCTCGGCACATTTTTGGGTCTACAGATGGTCTCTGCTTTGTTGGAATATATGTCTCTTCTATATACATTCTTTAGGACACATGATACATGCCCCTACAAAAAACTCTAACATCACTACAGTAAATTAGTCAACAAAGGAGCTTGGATACCATTTCCCTCTGGGTACCATCTGAATAGCAGCTTCTTGCTAAATTCAGATGTGGAAGTTCTGCCCTGGCACTTCAGCATGCAGCTGCTTTGGAGTTTTGAAAAAGACAATCAAGTTGAAACAAGGTCATTACGGTGAGGGTAAACCAGTATGGCCAGCATCCTTACAAGTTGAGATCTGGAGACACAGACACATACCTCTGTATGTGTGTGAAGACAGGGAGAAGAGGCCATGCACAAGGCATGGAGAAAGACCTCAGGAAAAACCAGCAGGGACCTTGGAATTCAATCTCCAGCACTGAGAGGCAAATACATTCCAGAATCAAAGTCTGTGAAACCTCACTCTGGTGGCCCTTGTAGACAACACACCATCACTCATCTTCTGACTCTGTACAGGTTTCCATTGACCAGCTTCTTTGTTCATCCCCACATCAGGAGAGGGAAAGCATTTCTCAGTGACAAAAGCTTTTTCAATCCTCTTTCGTGACTAAAAGTATACTAAGCTGGAAACAGATTTGGATCACATTTACAAATGGGAAGGCATTTTAGGATATGTGCTGTTTCCATTTAGAATTCCTTGCTGAGCATATAGGCTTCACTTTGCTGTTTGGAATGCTAAGAGAACATGGATTGTAAATGGTTAATCAGTAACAAATTCTCAGGAATGATTTCCTACTGTGTGGTTTAAGGAGTATTTAAGGAATATATCCCAATCACCTGAAATTTCTCGAGAATTCTTTCGTAAGAAACACTGAAGAGTTTTAGTTAATGACCGATGAAATTCCCCTCAAAGGTGCACACTGTCTGTTAACACCGTTTTACAGCCACGGTCTTCAAAAACTTTTCTTCCTGATATTGTCCCATAAGAATTCTGGAAAGCTCAGAATCCCCTTATATACCTTAACACAACATCTAAACATTTAAAAATGTTAAAATGACAGCAAGGGTGCAATTTCAGGTGTAATTTATATTAAATCTGAGCTTTAGGTATATTTTTGATACAACCTGGCAGGTTTGAAGCATCCAGTTTTTGGGAAAAAACTGCCCAGAACCAAAATGGCAAATAAGGTGCATTCTCAGTATAGAAAAGTGAGAACACTTCCAAATGCTATTATAACTTACTAGTAATGGCAGCAATTTAGAATATCTAGATTCACAAATAATTGTGGGAGAAAGAGGATTTTAACACAAATAAATTTAGAATTGATGCTAATATAAAGCAAACAGATTATTCTCTAGTTTTATCACTACTTTAAAATTCTCTATAGAAGGTGCCTCACTCCCTGTTAACCCCCAAAGTTAATGCTTGCATTTGGAGTGGCCAGTTTACCCCCCCCCCCAACCTCCCCCTCAGTCCTGCTTGTAGTCTCACTGGAGGGTAAGTGATCTTCTTTAAGAAGGAGTAAAATAGAAGGAATTAGGTGAGAGAAAACAGAGATAAAGTTCTCTAAATTTCCTTTACAGTTTTGCCTTTAATCTGTGAACTGTCAAGGGAGGGAGTCAGGTCCGTGTAGGATTACTGCCCATTTAAGGCTGTTAGTAAACAGAAGAGGTGATAATTGGATAACAACTAGCAAGCAGTCAGATGGGTCATGCAGCAGGTTTGTTTATAGAAGCCTGACAGGATGGGTGAAATATCCCAAACCCAAGTAAGGCAACCTGTTTGAAAATACAGACTTAAATAGTATTCTGTCTATTAAAAGTCTGAAGTCAGATTTATGAGACAGAGTATAATCCAAAAGAATAGTAAAGACATAATTTTCAACATGCTCAATTACTTCCATCTCACAATATATTGTTATTGTATATTACTTTAAAATCTTTCACTTTTTCTTTCACCTATTCACATATAGCCAGACACTGATGTGTCTAATTTCTACATGTTGCAATTATAGTATATATTATGCATATAAGTATATATGTAGTTATATACTATATATAAATATATTTAAGTATATATGTAGTTGAAAATACCTAAAAATTTTACTGCAAAATATATCACTATATATGATATACATTATTGATATATTTAAAGGATAGATAAATATCTAATTCTAAACAATGTTGACATTATATAATCATAAGCAAATAACCATATGCATACATTATGTATGCATTAATATATTTAAAGGATAGATAAATATCTAATTTTAAACAATGTTGACATTATATAATAAGCAAATAACCACATGCATATATTATGTATAGATTAATAACTAATTTATAACAGAGGAGTCACCATTAAAAAATGGTTCTAGGAAAATTGGATGGACATATGTAAAAGACTGAAATGGAATAACTCTATATAACACCAAGAATGAAAATTAACTCAAAACAGATTAAAGACTTAGGGTAAGTGAAACCTAATATTTAGGTATAATGTAATATATTTTAAAAAACATCCCTAAACACCCATTAAAGAACCACTAGGAACAACAAATTAGTAATGTGGGAGGCTGAAAAATCATTGTATAAAAATCTATTGCATTTCTACATCAAATAACAAATTAGAAAAGGAAGAAAATAGTCCCGTTTATAATTACATTAAAAAAAAAGTACCTACGAATAAACTTATCAGGAGGTGAAAGACCTAAATAACAAAAATGATACATTTCTAAAAGCATACAGAAAGCAAGGGGAAAATATTAATTGCTTATAGTTAAAAGAATTAACAATGTTAAAATGGCCATCACACTCTAAGCAATATACAGTCAGTGTGGTTCCCATCAAAGTTTCAATGGCATTCTTCATGGAAATAGAGCAAAAATTACTGAAATTTGTATGGAGAAAGAAAAGATTGCACATAACCAGAGCAACTCTCATAAAAAAGAATGGAGGTATTATGCTTCTAGAGAACTATAGTATAAAACTATCATAATCAAAAGAGCATGGTATTGGAATAAAAATAGATGATTTGACTAGAATCAAGAGGCCAGAAATAAACTCATACTTATAGAAACTGTTAATTTATGATAATGCATCCCAGAGTAAATAATAGAGAAAGGAAAGACTCTTTAACAAATGGTGTTGGATACCATTTGCATGTGTCACATGAAAAAGAATAAAGCTGAAACACTACTTCATATCATTTACAAAAATTATTTCAAAATGTATTAAAGACATGGATGCAAGATTTGAAACCATGAAATACTAGAAGAAACCATAATCAAACTTTTCACAACTCTGACTTCAGTGATATCTTTGAGGACTTGACAACAATGTCAAGGGAAACAAAGGCAAAAATAAACAAATGGGAATACATCAAACTAAAAAACTTCCACACTGCAAACTGTCATTAAAATGAACACGCACACTAGTGAATGGAAAGTATCTGCCTATCTGGTGATACTATTGGAGATCTACAAAAAAACTCACGCAACTCAAAATAAAGCAAGGAGCCCAACTTAACAAAAAAAAATGGGCAGAAGATCTAAATAGACACATTTCCAAAGAGGCATACAAATATTTAGCTAACAGGAACATGAAAAAAAATGCTCATCACATATTATCAGGGGAACGTTAATCAAAGCCACAGTGAGACCATCACACACCAGTGAGAATGGCCCCCATGAAAAAGACCAGAAACAAGTCTTGGCAAGATCTTGTGGCACAATGAAAGAAAGCAGTTACCTCTGTCTCCTGACACAAGTGCTGGCAAGAGTGTGGTGTAAAAGTAAACCTCCTACTCTGCTGGTGGATAAGTAGACTGGTCCAACCCCTTAAGGAAAGCAGTATGGAAGATTCTCTAAATATTAAAAGTGGGTCTACCATCTGATCCAGCAGTCCTAGATTTCTGTGCAAAGAGTGTAAAAACTCTAGTTGGGAGGCATATATGTACTCCTATGTTCATTGCAGCACTATTCACAATAGCCAAGTTAGGGAAACAACCCAGTATGAGTGGACTAAAAATATGTGGTAGGTATACACAGTGGAACACTACTCAGATACCCAAAGAGAGAAATTTTGCCATTTGAGACAACATGGGTGAACTGGAAGGGAATATGGTAAGCAAAAAAAAAAAAAAAAAAAAATCAGAAAGAGAAATACCAGATGATTTCACTCATGTGGATATGGCAAGTTAAAAACAATGAACAGACAAAAGTAAACCAAAAGAAACTGTAGAAATCTTACTGCAGCATGGAGGCTACCAGAGAGGTAAGGTAGTGGGTAGAAAGCAAAGAGGGGAAGGGACCTATGGTAGAAGACTGTTAATGCTTTGATGTTGAGTTCAGTGTGTCAGGTGTGAAGCTCAACTCCTAATAAACAGTGTCAGAAACCAAAATTATCTCAGTAAAATAAATATATATTTTATAAAAGAGAGAAAAAAGAATGAGGGTTTATGTGTACAGAACATGGTTTATTAAAGTCAAAATGTTAGCAGGAAAATGTCTTCATGACACAATGGCAAGTTCTAAATTCAGGTTCAAATATTTTTTATATTTAACACATGCCAGAATGATTTAAAGATGTGAGTAAAATGTTTTGTGCTTCCATACAGCTTTATGTAGTACATAAAGTGAACTGTCCTTAGTAGACCAGAACTACAAAATCAACTGTGCAAGTAGCTAAGTGGAAAGTTAATTATCTACATGTTCAAAATCTTTGCTGAGGCTACCTGACAATAGCATGATTTTCTTAGTGTTCTCCCATCAGTCACTGGCTTGGCAATTTTAATGTACAGAATTCGGTGCTACAACTTTTGAGTCAATGGGATCCATATCTTTGAGCTTAGTTCGCATTCCAGTAACAGAGCCCTTGACAGTTTCCTGATACTTTCTTTAAAAACAACTCCATGGCCCCAGGTTAGCTACAATAAATCTGAATTTCAAGCTCTTCTTAAATTTCACCTCGCTCTGAAACAGACTTTTTTTAACAGAAATATTTTAAAAAATTAAGAATACAAAAAGCAGTTACCTCTGTGGGATATATTTTCACTTTAATAAATGAGCTATTTTTCCCTTTTCATTCCAACTTAGCATTTCTTTTCAAAGGGGAAAGAGTCAAACAAGGAAAAATGTAAAAAGATGATTTAATCTGACAGAGGAAAAATTTAATGGTACATAGATCAAGAAGATTATTCTTTTTGCTTTCACAATTATAACTTAATAGAAGTTCAGAATATTGTTATTAAAAAGAACTTCTTAAGAAAGTACAAATACATATATTTGAAATTAATCTGTTATAGTTGTTAAGGAAAACATAGCAAAATCAATATTTAATTAAGTATAATCTTTTTTCAGAGTTGGCCCCTCACTGGCTATATATCCTTATTTCAATCAGTATAGGCTGTGCTTTTAGAAATTACTTTGGAAATAAACTTATGAATCAGCATAATTGGACTAAAGAAAACCAGCTTCATTTATTCAAAAGCACACTTTATTTAAGCCAAAACTGACAGGTGTACCGGCAATTAGTATTTCCCAAATAGACTTGAAATTGCTTTCTATTAAAAAAGAGAAAACTATTTTTACTGTGAAATTTTACAGACATAAATATGTACGCTTTAAATTACAAAAGAGAATATTCATATTACCATAACTGCAGCTTAAAATACTTTTCCCAATACTCTAGGAACAGTTCCTTGAATATATTGTCCCAATCACTATATACCTTCCACCTGGTAAGGATAAATGGTAAATTACTTCCATATTTTCCTACTACTTTTATCACCTATGATATATTCTTCAATATCTAATATGACTTTTTAATCTTATATATGGACTTAGATATATATCCCTCTTAAATCTCCCTTCATTTACTTAATATCTTATTTATGTTAGTTGTAAGATATTTGTTTAGAGTTGTAAGGTAAGGGTAGGCAAAGAACTTGCCCCCTGCCTATTGCCATAGAAATCAGTCACCCCCTTATTTACATATTGGCTAAATTGCTTTTACATTATAATGACAGAGTTGAGTAATCTTTTTTTTCCAAATAATAAAAGATTTTTTATTGCATATATATACACACATACATATATGTATATATATATATATATATATATATATATATATATATATATATATATCACATCACTGCCTATCTCAAGGCTCTCACCAACCTATTACCTAAAAACAAGGGATAAAGATAATCCCTTGTGCCCCCTCCCTCCTCCACTCTTACCCTGCTCCCCTGCCTCTCCTGCTCTACACCTCAATTCTGTTGGCCGTTTTATATTTTTCTTGTTTATTTGCTTGTTTGTTTTCCCTGTAGCCCTCATATAACTGAGATTATGCTGTGTTTCTCTTTTCCTTTCTGGCTTATTTCTGCTAACATGATTCCTTCTAACTCTAACCATGTTGCTGTGAATGACATAAGTTTGTCTTAGGGTATTTGGGTTGTTTCCATATCTTGGCAATTGTAAATAGTTCGCAATAGACATGTGAGTACAGGTGTCCTTATGAATGAGTGTTTTTGTTTCCTTTGAGTAGATTCCCAGTAGTGGGATTGCTGGGTCGAATGGTAGTTTCGCTTTCATTGTTTGAAGGTCCTCCACACAGCCTTCCATAGTGGTTGGACTAGTCTGCACTCCCACTAGCAGTGTAAGAGTGTTTCTTTTTCTCCACATCCACACCAACACTTGTTGTCTGTTTTTTATATATGGGCCATTCTTACTGGTGTAAGGTGGTATCTCAGTGTGGTTTTGATTTGCATTTCCCTGATTATAAGTGATGCTGAGCATTTTTCCATATGCCTGTTGGCCATTTGTATTTCCTCTTTGGAGAAGTGACTTTTTAGTTCTTTTCCCCACTTTTTGACTGGGCTTTTTGTTTTGTGTTTGTTAAATTGTGTGAGTTCTTTGTATATCTTTGTTATCAAGTCCTTATTTCTTGTATGGAGGGTAAAAATTTTCTCTCATTTGGTTGGGTTTCTTTTTGTTTTGTCTATTGTCTCTTTTGCTGTACAAAAGCTTTTTAGTTTGATATAGTCACAGCTGTTTATGTTTTCTTTCATTATTTTGCCAGCTTTGGATGTTTCCTGAAAGGGATTTCTGAAGTGCAGCTCTTGGAAAGTTTTGCCCAAGTTTTCCTCTACATATTTTATGGTTTGAGGTCTTACATCTAAGTCTTTTATCCATTTTGAGTTGGTTTTTGTAGAAGGTATGAGGGTGTTGTCCTGGTTCATTTTTTGCATATCTTGGTCCAGTTTTCCCAGCACCATTTATTGAAGAGGGTATCCTTGTTCCAGTGTATGTTTTTTGTCCCTCTGTTGAAAATTAGTTGACCATATAGGTGTGGTTTTGTTTCTGGGCACTCAATTCTGATCCATTGGTCTGTTTGTCTGTTTTTGTTCTAGTACCAAGCTGTTTTGATTATTATGGCTTTGTAGTATAGCTTGAAGTCTGAGATTGTAATAGTTCCATTCTCTGTTCTGTTGGTCAAGAGGGTTTTATATCTGGGGTCTTTTGTTGTTCCATATAAGTTTCAGTAATTTTTGTTCTATCTCTTTAAAAAAATGTCATTGTGATTTTTATTAGATTGCACTGAATCTGTAGATTGCTTTTTGGTAGTATGGCCATTTTGATAATGTTGCTTTTCCAATCCATGAGCAGGAAATAGCTTCCCATTTTTTGATGTCTTCTATTTCTTTTAAAAATGTTTGTTTTCTTTGTATAGATCTATCGTATCTTTTGTTAGGTTTTTCCCAAGTATTTAATTTTCTTTGGTGCAATGGTAAATGGAATGGTCTTTAAAATTTCTCCTTTTTCTGACTGATTCTTTGCATATAGGAAGGCTACTGTTTTCTGTGTGTTGATTTTGTAACCAGCTACCTTACTGAATTGATTTATTATTTCAATTAGCTTTTCTGTAGTTTTTTTTGGATTCTCTACATAGAGTATCACATCATCTGCAGATAATGGTAGCTTTAGTTTGTCTTTCCGTATTTGTATTCCTTTTATGTCTTTCTCTTGTCTTATTATCTTAGCTAGAACTTCCAGTACTATATAGAAAATTAGTGGTGAGAGTGGGCATCCTTGCCTGGTTCCAGTTCTTAATTGAAATGGTTTAAACTTTTCATCATTAGGGATGATGTTTGCTGTGGGCTAGTCATAAACGGCTTTTATTATATTGAGATATGTTTATTCTGATTTTTTCAAGAGCTTTCATCATGAATGGATGCTGTGCTTTAAAAGAATGCTTTTTCTGCATCTATTGATATGATCTTATGGTTTTTGGTTTTTTCCTTGTTGATGTGATGCATTATGTTGTTTGATTTTCAGATGTTGAACCATCCCTGTGCCCCTGGGATAAATCCCACTTGGTCATGGTGAATAATCTTTTTTTATGCCTTGTTGGATTCAATTTGCCAGAGTTTTATTTAGAATTTGTGCATTTGTGTTCATTGGGGCGATTGGCCTATAGTTTTCTTTCTTTGTATTGTCTCTGTTTGGTTTTGGTATTAGTGTAATAATTGTGGGTATTCATAAATACTACATAGGGAGTCTGGATTTCACTTACCTCCCTGCTTAACAGGAATTCATTCACTCACAAAGCCTAAAGTATTTGCCACCTAACTTGAGGTAAAAATTTACCAATTCCTGATGAATAGCTATGTCTTGATCTAACTTACTACTATTTTGAGATTTTGCATTTATTTTCACAGGAGACATACAGTTTTCTTTTCTTATAACATCTTGCTTTATTTTGTTATGGGGTAAACTTAGTTTCCTAAAATGAGCTGAGAACTCACTAGAACTGGCATTTCTTCTTTTGCCATTAATATAATTCACCTAATAAGCCAATGGGGGCCATAGTTTTGTTTGTGGGGAAATTTATAGGTGTGAATTAAACTCCTTTACAGAATTATAGTTCTATTCAGTTTTAAAAGTTGTCATAAGTCAGTTTTGATAATTTATATCTCAAGGAATTTTAACATTCCATAGAAACTAATTTTTTTTTTTTTGAGACTAGGTCTTGCTATTTTTGCCCCTGGAGCCGCAGGCTCTCATTGCCTGGGGTACCACGGACTCAAGCAATCCCCAGCCTCAGCTTCCCAGGTAGCTGGGATTACAGGCGCACGCCACCACGCCCAGCTATTTTTTTGGAACCAAGTCTCGCTACGGGCCCCAGGCGGCACTCGAACCGTGATCTCTAGCCCCGGCCGCTTCATAGGCTGAAGCTTACAGCTGAGCCACTGTGCCTGGCCCCCACAGAAACTATTAAGTTTGTTGGCATAAGGATATTTTTGCTGTGTAAAGAATTTTAGATTGATAATTACTTGCTTTCAGCTTATTGTTTTTCAGCTTCCTGTGTTTCTTACGAAAATTTAGCTGTCAATTGTTATTCTTTTAAAGTTAGAACTGTCTTTTCCCCCCTCTTGTTGTCTTTACAATTTTTATCTTTGTCTTTTGTCTTCTGTAATTTTTCTAAATGTGGTGGTCCTAAGTATAGTTTTTGTTTTTTTGCTTGGGAAGTTTTTGGTTTTTTTTGACTTTCTAGATGGTATCTTTTATAAATTTTGAAAATATTCTCAGTTAACTTGTCTTCAAATATTGCTTCTGTCTCTTTCCCTTTCTCTTCTACATACTAGACTCCATTCAATATTTGTTTAACCTTTTCATATATTTTATGTGTTTTACCCTTTTTTTTGCAAGTTTTCATTCCACTGTCTTTACTCTGATATTTTTCCAAATTATCATTCAATACAACAATTTTATTTAAAGTCATATTCATATGCTATGAAACCCATGCAAGAAGTTATTAATCTTGTAATTAATAAAATTAATTAAAATAATTAATTTAATTAATATTGCATTCATTAGGTTCTGGAAAATATTCTCTTAGGTTTCCTTCTTTTAAAAATAATTTGCAGTTCTCTGTTGAAATCTCCTCTGTTTGCTCTCTACCTCCCTAAAAATTTTCATGACAGTCATTTTAAAGTTTGTGTCTTGATAATTTGAATATGTGGAGCGCCCCTGAGTTTGTGTCTATCATCTGTTGTTTCTACTAGTTTTCTTTCATGTTAACTCATCTCTTTATGTGCCAGGTTATCTCTGATTCTGTACTGACTTTATATCTGGAAATTCATTGGTAGAAATAGTTTTAGACTAGAACAATGTTGTCTTCCTCCAGAAAGTATTTTTATCTACTCTTCCAAGTGTCCAAGGGTCTTAACAATCTGGAATCAGATTCCTCAGCACAGGGCCATGTAAATGTCCTGTAATGTATTGTTAACAGTTATACAAGTGGTTCTATTCCCAGTGAGAATGCTTCAGACATTCATAAGGAACTGTTCCAACTCAAGAGTCTATCATTTTCTCCATGAGGTAATGAAAACCACACTGCAATGGTAGCAAGAAATTCAGATTCTATCTTGGTTATGTTCTTGACAAGCTGTGTGATTTTTGAACACATTGCATAATGTCTCTAGGACTCAATTTTCCTGTGTGCAAAAATAAATGAGAAGAGATGTGTTCCATGGTTCTTACAAGCTAGAATGTGGGTTTTGGAGGGTGATTCACTTTTTTTTTTTTTTTACTATTCCAAAGTGGGGGTTTAAGGAGGCACATCAGCTGTCCTGAAAAGAAAGTAGTAAGATGACCATGGGGTACCTTTTCTGTGGGTAACTTACTTAGGAATACCAGCCTTTAAAGGGTGAGATGGGTTGGTATGGGTTTTTGTTTCTTATGAATGAAACCTCCTCCCAAACCAATATGCCTTGGCTTTTGACCTGACATTAGGGTCTCCTCTCTTCTCTACATCTTTTCACTCTAATTCTCCACCTATTAGCTAAGCCGCAGGCCTTATAATTTTTACATTTTAGATGGAGGGGTTGTATTCTAATGGCTATCTCTTATGTTTGTTCTAAATATATCCATCCTCTGTCTCAGTACATTTACTCTCTGGACTGGTCTTTCCTAACCCTGATACAAACTATAGGCATTTCTTCACTTTCTTAATTTTAGCAATATCCATGGATTACATATATGAGTTTTTATTTGAAAGGTGAAGATATTTTCCCTGACATTAGAAGGGACATTTCAAACCCAAAGTTACAGAATATGGAAGTGGGTTGGCACATTATCTCAAGGTTAGATAGGGGATAGGCTTGTCTTTAGCTTAAAGATGGAGATATACAAATTTTAGTATCTAGTCATAGCTCTGGAATCAACTACCACTCAGGCTCTGATGACTTCCAAATTCTTATCTTTGATATAAAACATTCTCTAGAACCTCAGTTCCAACTGTCTCCTGGACAGCACCACCTAAATGCCCCTTTAGAACCTCCAGTTCAACATCATTGAGACTGATCTGTCTTCTCTCCAAGACTTAAAACCTCCAGTCTTTATATTGGGTAAAAACATCACTTTTACCCAATATGGTTAAAGTAATAAAAGTAATCTTTATTTTTGAAATCAAATTTATGATATTTATTTTTGTTAAGTGTCTATTGTAATAAAGATCTAACCAATAAATTTAGGTCAGATATTTGAAGATCAGAAGGGAAGCAGTGAATAACATGATGGGAAAGGTTATCTTTTCAGTATAGATCATCCAAAAGGTTGCTTTCTATGTAGGTTCTGATGAATGCATTGCAAAAATTTATTCTGAAAGATGGAAGGTCAAGAAGCACCTATGACCACTGGTGCTACTGATTCCAACTGATAGACACCAACACATTAGGAAGGTTGTAAACAAATGCACCGCAAAGTCTGTTTTAAAGAAATTCATCAGAAGGAAATAACATCACTCAACTCTGATCTTTTTGTGTCATTGGCTTTCACCAATACACTTTAATCAATCTGATCTTTCTCTCCATCTTCTTACCTTCACCATTGTCACTCTTATTCACCCTGTTCTGTCATTTCTTCACCTTATTCTTTCTCTCTCCCCTTAGTTTCTTATTATGCCAAGTACATGCATGCCGTGGTGATTTAAAATTTGATTTCTGGATTGCTCTTTTCTCAATATCCATATAAGTCAATTTATCACTTC